>JAHBMJ010002934.1:0-14659 GCA_018398765.1 Chromera velia
CCTCTGCGGGAGTATTTGGCTGGCCTGCCGGGGGCTCGGGGAGGGGTGGAAGTTCAAGGAACGGGAGGGAGGGGGGGAGAGGCAGAAGGGGGGGGAGGGGGGGCGCCTGGTAAGGTGCGGTCAGAGGGGGGAGTAATAGCGGGGAGGGGAACTGAAGGTGATGAGAAGCTCCAGAAAAGGGGGCTAGAAAGGGAGACAGGGAATTGGCACTGTGTGTCTAATCATCTCTCGATCTGTCTGAGGTACAGAATTAAAGGTTCTCATGGCATCTGGATTCTGGAAAATTAGCTATAGATCGATAAAAAATTGTTGTTGAGATATGACATTAAGTACGAATACATTAAAACTATCAATTTACCTAAATTTACCTCCCTGACACTACAAGCTACTTAAAAATTTTTTTGCTCTGCATATAGGTAATCCGGTGCACCATTATGCACCATTTATAGTCCACCATGCATATATGTTTATACGAATCAACGGCGAATTCAACGCTAGTAGTCACCCTATATAGTCACCCTGTCTGCACCAGGCTTATGTTATACTAAATGTTATACAACAGTCTAGGTTCCTAGGGCTCGTTATAGCTTGCTAGACAACAATTTACTATTTTCATGATTTAAAAATATATCTATTAGTTAAATCCCCTAGTATGAATACGGATCATGCAGGGAGGTTTAGTGCCATTTTTTTTAACACCATTGTACACCATTGTAACCTAGATTCATCATCATCATCATCATCATACGCTATCGCTATCGGCCCATAATAGGCGTCTAGCGTTCGGCAAGTCACAACACGCAAGGCAGATTATTAAATGATGGACCCTTCTTTTGCAACCTTTGACAAATAGCTTAACAGCTGCATTTTTTCTCAAACTCTTCCACTTCTGGCAGGGCGTGCTTGCACATGAGCGAGGCTGCTTCATGTGATGTTGACTGCTAGCCATGCCATGCCACCTCATAACGCCATCCATTGTGACCTAGATTGTGACAGCTATAGTGCATTGAAATGTATTGTTATGATCGATTCAGATTAATTCAGATCGAAGGTTTTGTATAAATGTTTTTCTTTAGTCATGATTCAGATGTAGTGCATGTCTCAGGATATCTGAATCTAGGTCTGAATACAGTATATGAATTAATAACTTTGATCGATCAACGACGATCATCGAGGTTTTTGAATAGCTAGCTAGATGAATAGTCAGATCCTACATGTTTATTAAATGTTATGCTATGCTATCACCTCGGGGGGCAGCTCAACTTTGCTCCGGCCAGGCTTTCAAAATTGCTGAGATGAACTGAGAAGCCTTGAGATCGCACGTACCCACATATCATCTTTTTTCTTTTATCCCCCGACTCGGTTTGCCTCCCCATTTTTTTGCGCGCACACAATGCACGGGGAAAAGTGCCCCTCATGTATAACTCGCATGGAGCTGCGATCCCCGGGACATCGCACGCTCATACGTGCCCCTCAAGTGATCCACTCGCACGGAGTTGTATAGAGTTATATAATATATAACTCGCGCGCGCAGTCCCGAAAAGCATATTTTGCGTACATTGCCGTGGCCCCCGCCACTCGCCCATCCCTTCAACACATATATACCCCAGCCTCTGATGGTATAGCCTAGGCGCTACACATATATAGCGCATGCTAACATAAATATTAGAGTACTTTACGCATTAATTTATATAACAACACATTAAAACATACAATATTTAAATTATCTACCTGCATTGAAGTATATTAAATAATGATGTATACTGTTTTTGTACAAAGAACTTTAGTTTTTTTTTCTCATGCAGAGGCTACCAACTTTATAAATTTCACTCATCTATTGCATTTGTGCCTTCTTCCTCCTCTTCTGGCTCCGTGTACTCATAAATTGTTTCCCGCAGCTTCCCTTGATCAGCCGTTTCTTCCTGCACTTTCTGAATAGATGCCGCAAAGGCTCTCTGACCCTCCACTGTTTCGCACCCGGCCTGTGCGTCTAGGGAAAGAGTGAACAGGTAGGGCAAGGACCCTGGAAGAACGGCGTCGATAAAGGCTCTGAGGCCTGCTGCCGTGATTCGGTTTTTGTCCAAGTCGAGAGTCCTCAGCTCTGGACAGAAGTTCACACGGAAACCGAATCCCAAAATCCTCATCCCTTCATCGTCGATACCGCACTCAACCAGACGGATACTGGTCAAATTTCGGAGTTTGCCGGCTGCAAAGCAGGCGGATAGTGAGAGGACCCCCCTTTGACTCAACCGCATCCCAACGTCAATTCGCAATTCGTCCAAGCCCGGCAGACCCTCCTCGCTGGCCTCTATGCCCTCCATCAACCAATCTGCTGATGCAGGAGCGATCTGCAAAACTGACTCGGACTCATTTAGGGGACAGGTAGAACGTTCGCTTCCCCCATACAAGATGCAGAGGCGGCTCAGATTATTTGGCAACCTCCCCTCTCTGACAACCTGACCCAGTGTCTGCATGCCCCTCTCTCCTAGATCAGGCAAGATAGCTTCTTCCAACTTCGGCAGCTTCCCTGACCCCAGAGCATCAGCCACCGACTGCCCCCCCTCACCCCCCGGCTTGAGATCAAACATCAGGAGATTGGTCAGGTTCGGCAGACCTTTATCGGCCTCTGTGGCCACGATTGACCCCATCAACGCCTCCACCCCCTCCCTTCCTAGAGCCGGGTTGCAAGAGAGATTCAGACGCGTGATTCTGCGGAGCTCACCGCGTCCGACAGCCTCTGCGAGCTCAATCAACGAGTCATCCTTCAGCGATGTATCATACAGACAGAGCTGGGGCTGTGAAAGGAAAGAAAGTTTTTTGCTGTCAATACAACTGGCCAGCGCTCGCACCCCCTCCCGCTGAATGCTCCCACCCTCCAGATCGATTCGGGCTCTGTGTGGAAGGCCTCTCTCACTCTCCAAAATTGCAAACACAAGAGAGTCTGCCGCAATTCGTTTTTTCCCGTCATTGCCTTCACCTGCCCCCTCTCGCTTCTCTATCCCCACTTCTATCGATCTCGAAAAGGGACTTCGACGGAGACACGGCAGCAGTCTATTCTCTCTGATCACCTCAGACAACACCCTCATACCCTCTTCCCCCAATTCCAAGGACGGACTGCCCATTTCCTTCAACGATGGAACCTTCTCGGAAGACCCGATGAAGGCAGCCAAAGCAACTCCTCCAGCCCCCTCACCCGCCTCTGTCCCACTCACGTCTAGTTCAACTAAATTCGGCAGCCCTCTATCAGACGTTATGATGGAGTTCGAAAACACCTCCCATGCCTCTGTATCAATCCCGTCGTTGTCACTCAGATCGAGAACTTCAACCTTCTCAAATGCACCAACCCTCACTGCCTCTGCAAGGGTCTTCACCCCATCACTCGTGAGATCTGTTGAATTCATCACAATCTCACGGAGCCCCCCCAACTTCCCATTCAACAACGCATTTCCGAGGATCACTGCTCCCTGCCCTGCTTTCGTCTCTGCCACTTTCAGCTGCCTCAACTTCGACTGGCTCTCAACAAGCGAGCTGATGAGGGCCTCCATCCCCTCTTTGCCGAAGGGATTGTCGTTCAGATTCAGACACACAAGGGATGACAGAGTGCCTGCCCTGACTGCCTCTGCCAACATCACAACGTCACGATCGGACAGACGAATACAGCACAGAGAGAGGTCAGACAGCAGAGGGCACCTCTCTGCCCTGAGTGAACGGAGAAACACACTCTTCCCGTCCTCCTGCACCTGTGTATCATCCGTCTCTTCCCCTACCAATGCGAGCCTCTGAAGAAACCGCATGCACCGACCCCCACTGATCCCTTCACCCAACAACCGGACCCCCCCGTTTGTCGGACGCCTGAGGGTCAAATCGAGTCTCTCAAAGGGAGGGGGGGCTGTGGGGGGAGCCCTGGCGACTGCGGCCACGAAGGCATCGATTCGGTCTTCTTCGATTCGCAAATTCAACGCACGTACGGCGGGATATCTCCCTGTACCCATTGCCGCCACCCTTTCGTGCCCTAGCGACTTTAAATTCAACGACACCCACTCCAGAGGGGGGCTCTCTGGGATTGCAGTGGCATCCAAGAGTGCCTCTGCGGGACCCCCCGCAGGCACAGGGTGGGTCTCGGAAAGGTCTAGGCGTCTAAGGGAGGGCACGTATTCTCGTCGCAAACAATTTGAAAACGCCCTAACCCCTGTGGCGCCTCCCCTGTTTCCTTGGAGGTCTAGGGTCTGTAGACAGGGAAGCCCTTTTTCTTCTAAGATTTCCCCAACGTCTGCGAGCCTCAGCGCGCACCCTGCCATACGAAGCGTGACAAGGCGGGGGAGGCAGGAGACGCAGAGAACTCGGTCGAGAAGTGTGAAGCCCTCTCTGCCGATGATGGGATTTCGTGAGAGATTTAGACTCTCTACCTGCAGGGGTGTCTCTGCAACTGGATACAGATGGCGGAATTGTGTCAAGGTTCCCGCACCTGAGAGGATGTCTTCAGGCATTCGGTCTTTGAAGGCATCACAGACGAATGCGGGTGAGCCGACGTCAACGAAGAAAAGAGGTTCTTCGGTCTTTTCCTGTGTGTCCTTCTTTCTTTGTTCGCTGTATGCGAAGACGAGGGCCGACAAGAAATTCTTTGCGGTGTCTGAGAGGGGGTGTGTGGGGACGCCTGGCGCTTTAAACTTCTCTGCAAAAGCTGTGGGAAGGGCCGCCCAGAAGATGCCCTCACAGAGGTATTTGAAGGCCATCTGGTCGAGTTTTGTGTCCTCAAGATCTAGAGCCTTCAGGAAGGCTGCGTGCCCAAACCGAAGCCCATCAGCCACAGCCCCAATTCCCTCTGCTCCGAGAGGGTTCCCTGCAGAGAACAGAAGGATGGAAGCGACAGTGAGTGAGTGAGTGACCGGTGGAAATGGAGAGAACAGGCAAAGTATTGACAGACATGCACGTAGCGTGGGGGTATCCAGTGAGATATGGAGCCGGAAAGGAAAAAAGAAAAGAAAGAAGAACAGAAAGAGAAAAATAAGAACAAGAAGAAAAACAAGAAGAAGAAGAAAGAGGTGAAGAGCTTAGTCGGAGGTTGTGGAACGTTCTCTTTGCTTCCATCCTTTTTGTGTCATCCTCTTGCGTCCAAATGAGTCTTCTTGAATCATGCACTGTCCGCCTGCGACCGTCCGTTCTTTCGGCCGTCTAAGGTACAAAATGTCAGTTTCCTCCTTCTGACTCACTCGCCCAACAATTACGCATGCACCCCCGCACCCCCCATGCATGCACTTGCAAGGTACCGACCTTTCAATTGGAGGCTTTCAAGAGAGTAGAGGAGACGGGGAATGAGGGACCATGCTTCCTCGGGACCCATGGAGGCGTCTGCATGCGTGCATGCATGACATAGTAATATGTACAACATGCACGCATATGGAATGAAGAGCACACGTACATTCACACGGGGATAGAGAAAAATTCAACTCAGAGTCTGCGCGGCGAAAGTGCACAACACATACACATGCGTAATTGCTTCTTCTGAAATCAAGTCGGAAAGTGTGACAAGAAGCAGAAAGACTCCAGAGAGAGACCAGATGGAATTTCTTTTTTTGTACGACCTCATGCACACCTGTTGGAGTGGACGGATTCACTTCTCTTTTCTGTCTGCGGCATCTCCAGCCGCTGAACCAAACCCCTTTCTTGCTTGCTCACCTGCCACGGCAAGACGCTTCAAACAGGGCACGTCGTCGCCCTTCCCGTGTGCTCTGGCGAGGTTCAGTCGGTCTATAAAGTCAAGGAAGATGGGGAAGTCTGATCCCTTTGTGACGACAGAATCTGCAGACACATGCACAAGTTGGCGTGTGATGTGTGCCTCTATGTTTGTCTGTTTTTTTGTGCCTGTGCGTGTGTATGTGTGTATGTGGTTCGGGGGCGAAGTCAGAGACATAGACCGCCTTGCCACTAATTGAGGTTTCCGAGGGCACCTGCCACCTTTCCTTCGATCAGAGCCCGATCGATCGATCGAATGTAAAAAGAATGACCACCACGGCCTGATAGACCATTCTGACAAAAAATTTCCGAGAGGATGAACGATGCAATTGATTTACACTGACCCTGTGCCAGGCCACTAGTATGTACACATCAACCCACACCAGGCCACTAGTATGTACACATCAACCCACACCATGCAAGCGAATGCATTTGCAACATCCCTGACTGACTGACCAATCCTTATCCCCTCTATTGAAGAAGGGAAGAGGTCCAGCAGGAGACGAAAATCCTTCCCGGAGAGGCCGCTTGATCCTGAAAAAAAAAAACATAATCAGTCAGTCATGCAGAGATGCATTGGAAAGAAAGGGAAGAAACAAGGAAGGAAGGAAGGAAGGGAGGGAGGGAGGGAGGGAGGAAGAAAGAAAGAAAGAAAGTAAGAAAGAAAGAAAGAAAGCAAGCAAGCAAGCAAGCAAGAAAGAAAGAAAGAAAGAAAGAAAGAAAAGAAAGAAAGAAAGAAAGAAAGAAAGAAAGAAAGAAAGAAAGAAAGAAAAAGGACACCATGGGACAGGGAAACTTATTTGGATGGCTATGTTGAACAACTAATGGAGGGACTTCATTGAATTATTTTCTGAAACGGAATTCAATGATCAGAGGAGGGGGAGGGAGCCTGTAGGAATTAACAGACAGCGTCCCCATCTGCTGACGGACCTGAGAAGTCGATGAACCGTAGAGGAACGACAGGAGCTCGACACTGTAGACAGACAGGAAAGAAAGAAGGAAACGATTTGTGCACATCAACACACATCCATCCAGAGATGTGTTTCACATCATACTTTGTTCTGACTGAAAAAGTGCCAACACACTTAGACAAACACCGATCTAAAACAAGCAGCCGAAAGCAGAGGGGGAGATGGACCTGACTGTCTTCTCCCAGCACACCCTCGCCCTCCTCTTCATTCCCCTGTTGTCAACTCAAAATCGAGTGAGTGACTCATCGCTGGGGGGGCATTCGCTTTCTTCAATCGATCAATTAAGTCAAATTGACTTCATTCCGCATGTGCATGCAAAAACGAATGGACATTTAGGAGTTGCGTATCCACACTTCCACATCTTTCCCCTGCATCTCATGCAAGAATCAGTAAATGCCCAATCGAAATGAGACAGACAGGCAGGCCTACCTTCTTGATCATGTACAGGCTCAGCCAGGCCATCCCGAATGAATCCCTGTTGTTTGCAAGGTCCGAGAGTGTCTGCATGCAATGAGAGCATGCGAGGGATTGATGAGAGGACATGCTGCGAGAAACTGCGAATGAAGAAACGAAGAGCAAAGAAAGGGAGTCTGTCTGAGGGAATTCGAAACACATTTGTAAACTCTGGTCTATCGTGCAGAACGGGAACCATGCGTGCGTGATGGGGTCAACTTACTTCATCCTGTATATATTGATCCATTCTTCTGCGTACAAAGAATAATCCAAGTGGCCCAGGACGAACTTGAGACAGGCATTTGAGGTCCGCTGTCCGGGACAGGAATGGACGCGATGCAAGTATATGTGTGCGTTCTGTTTGCATGCAGCCAATCGAATCCCTGTGGACCGCACGAAAACAAAATCAAAACCTACTTCGCAGAGCAAATGCATCAACTCAGGCTGACCTGACATGACGGCCCCAGGCGCTGGAAGAAGACAAGCAGACCCTCCTCTCTGTTTTGATTCCTGCACGCCTCTGCTTCTTCCGATTCATCGGACAGCCCCTCTTCTTCTTTCTTTACTTTCTTGTGGGACTCCACGAAGTTTTGCTCCTCTGAGCTATCTTTTCTCGTGGCATCAGGTTCCGAAACACCCACTGGGGCTCCTCCCACCCGCAATTCTGCTGGGGCTCCTCCCACCCGCAATTCTGCAGGAAGACGTGCAATGAAAGAATCTTCTCAGTTGGAAGGTTCGATCGATCTCTCAGTACTGCCAGAGAGTCATCACTGCTACACCACTCGATTTTCACTTTCTTGTGTATGAATGGACTGTAATCGATGAGAGCGCACGCTTCTCTGTGGTGAGCGGAAAAGCAAATGGTGGAACATCCAGGTCAGGCAATTCCGTGCATGCATTTGTGTCCCGAATCCATCGTCATCACGGAGAGACTTCAAAGCTCCAAACGCTTCCGTTCACTGACCCCATCCCTGCAACTGATGAGCAGAACCATCGCCTTCCTTACGTACCTCCTTCCTCCTGAGTCACAGGATCGGGGCACTGCTCTGACATCAGGCTCCTGTCTGCTAGTGATGCATGCAGAAGGGCGAACTTTCCTTGTTTCAATGATTGCCTGCTCTAATTGTCAAGGGAACAGACAGAGGCCACACACAGGTCTGGGAGATATGTACGTAACATGTACATACGGCTTGCTTCAGCAGCTCAATCAACTCAGATGGACCTCAGTGCTTGGCTACCATCGAAGCCAAGCTGAATGCGGGCTTAATTGGCATGCCTGCGTACGTGTTCGCGACGGCTTGGGGGATAGTACGGCGGCGGTGCAAGCTAGGCCGGTTGAGCGAGTCAAAAAGTACCGAGCGCCTTGAAAAACTGCCGGCACCGGGATTCGAACCCGGGACCTTGTAGGTTGACTCTTCGAAGCGGCAGACTGGCCACATCTTCTTCCTCTCCAAGTTTGTCAATGAAAGTACGCGCTCTACCACTGAGCTATGCCGGCGTTGAAAGAAGCAGAAGTGAGCAGAAAGCTGTAGACTGGAAAACTGTGATGTGGACTCGACACAACAACACTCAACAAATAAGCTATAACCTAGCCTGACCTAGCCCCAATGCGTTTTGAAATTTTTAGTAAAAATATGGCCCTCGAGACAGTTTTTTTACTTTACAGTACTTTACAACTGCATACAGTTTTTTACATGTAAAACGCCCCAGGGTTTTAAAAATTTCAGTAAAGATGTGGCCTTTAAAACAGTTTTCCACTTCCCTGCTGCAGTTTTTTGCATGTAAAACGCCACGGGGTTTTAAAAATTTTAGTAAAGATGTGGCCCTTAAAACAGTTTTCTACTTCACTGCTACAGTTTTTTGCATGTAAAATGCCACGGAGTTTTAAAAATTTCAGTAAAGATGTGGCCCTTAAAACAGCTTTCCACTTCACTGCTACAGTTTTTTGCATGTAAAACGCCACGGGGTTTTAAAAATTTTTGTAAAGATGTGCATGGCCTTTAAAACAGTTTTCCACTTCACTGCTGCAGTTTTTTGCATGTAAAACGCCACGGGGTTTTGAAAATTTCAGTAAAGATGTGGCCCTTAAAACAGTTTTCCACTTCACTGCTGCAGTTTTTTGCATATAAAACGCCACAGGGTTTTGAAATTTTCAGTAAAGATATGGTGTTTAAAACAATTTTCCACTTCACTGCTGCACTTTTTTGTATGTAAAACGCTAGGAAGTCTAGTACAAAGTTTTAAAAATTTCAGTAAAAGTATTTGTAGTCTTTAATTTAATTAAAGACATCATGATTAAAACAGTTTTTTCACTTTACTGCTGCAGTTTTTTGCATGTAAAACGCTACGGGCCCACGAGGTTTTAAAAATTTTAGTAAAGGGATGACCGTAAAAATAAAAAAAAACACTTCTGGGCACTTTGAGATCACTGCTGCAGTTGACAATCAATCATTTTGATTTTTTTTTTTTTTCTTTTTAATAGATTTAAAAACACCTGTAGTCCAATTTTGATTTTCATGTAGTTAATCAGATTTTTAAAGATAGTTTCTAATTGTTTTAAAATAAAGATATAAAATTATTTCTTTTCATTCGGTTCATGCAAAACAGGGTCTGACATTGACTGACAATGGTTCTCAACTTATATTTCTATGTATTCCGAGTCCGTTTTGTTTCAAAATGTTTTCTTAATAGTAAAAGAATGTGACTTTTCTTTGCTTTTTCGAGCTGGCTTAATTCCTTTTTTGTTTTTTCTTTTTATTGTTCTGTGTTCTCTTTGCTTCTATGACAAACGCTTCAGCCCCTCTTTTGTTCTGCCCTCACTTTTTTCAACTTTCGATCTTTCATTTCTCATCTGTGTCAGATCTGTTTTCATTTCATTGGTTTAGTTGGGGATCATGAAAGCCTTCACCCTCTTGTCCTCCAGGCTGGGAGGAAGGAGACTGTGGGGGAGGATCTTGACTGCCACCTTGTCTGCGAGTTTCAAAGGAGCAAAAAGAGAGTTGAAGGAAATCAATACCTGTTTAGACAACTGTGAAAGATCGCTGGTGGCAATGGAAGACGGTAAAGGCAAATGAAGTTGTCTAGCCATTCAGACAATGAGATGAAAACACCCTTGTCTCGATGACATTTCTAACAACAGAGGGAACACTCGATCGAAGCGCTGCGTAGCAATCCAGCAACAGGAAAGGTGTCTCAAGAGAAACATGAACAGAGGGAGGACGTACACAAGAGAGCAAAAGTCGTTTACACGCAAGTGACAAAGATCCCAGACCACAGAAGAGAGAGAGAGAGAGAACAAGCAATTAAGAAGAAAGAACTTACTGAAGGTTTCCTCTGCAGACGTTCGAGAGGACGAGACAGGCGAAGCAAATTAATGGAACACAGAGAAAGGTGTGGATGTCAGTGAGAAAGAGACGGAGAATTCAATGTCCTTAATGTCACACGCCACAAGCAAAGTTTACGAGAGAGAGAAAGGAGTGCACGATGCATGCGAATTCGGCTAGTACGCCTACGCAGAGAAAAGAAAAGAAGAGAAGATATCATGATTCAAAGAGGCGCAAGGAAGCTAGAATGACAGAAGGAAGGACAGAAGTCAAAGAGGCGCAAGGAAGCTAGAATGACAGAAGGAAGGACAGAAGAAGACAGCTCTATCCGCCTGCGCAGTGACACGACGCGTTCCAGCAGTGGAGAGGGAGAAATGTTCTTTCTACATGATCAATTCTGAGTGAGCATGAACAGAATGGAGTACCGATGTACTTTTGTCGGACAGGGCACTCAGAGGCTTCAAGAACTGACGAAAGAAAGAAAGAAAGACAGAAAGAGAAAAAGAGAAGTGAAGATGAAGGGGGAGAGAGAGACGGATCATCCGAAGAAACAAGCAGACGCTGACCGGTTTCGTCTGGAAGGTCGAGGGCGAGGGAGAGGAAAGAAAGAAAGCACAGTCAGTAAGTAAGCTGAGCATGCATGGAATCGTGCGGTGAAGCACCTTTCTGTTTCGTTTCCCCAATGGACGCATCTCTCTCTCTCTCTCTCTCTCTCTCTGTGTGTGTGTGTGTGTGTGTGTGTTTGCACGTGTGGATGTGCAGATCTGTATTTTTGTGTCTTTGTAAGGAGAGCGGAGAAATCGTTTTTGCATGTGCATGCACTGTCCGCCTGTCCTTTGCATTCATCTAGCTGTCATTCCACCATTTGCTCTTCCTTATTTCGATCTGGTCAGCCTTCTGTCTTCTGTCCGTTTGGGGCCCTGTTTGCTTGACCCTCTGGATGCTACTTGTTACAATGCCTCTCCAACTGGACTCACCCTTGTATCCTGCAGGAAGGGGATCGAACAAAAAGGACATGAGATCAGAAAAGGGAGTCAAAACCAGACGGTCGTGCTGAGCCAACACACAAAAGATCAAATGCCCGAGTGCAGGATCGGTTAAAGGACTTAAATCTCCACCGAAAGAAGAAAAAAAGAATGCCCCGCAGTACACATAACCTCAGTTTAACAGCAAAACAGGGCCATCAAAACAAGTTTCTGTCGGTCCCTATCATGCAACCAGAGAGAAGATTGCATACAGCACGGGATGTCTTTTCTTGCGTGTGTCACTTTAGTGACCAAGCTCTTCTCTTCCTTTTGATCATCAGGTTCTCCTCCTCGCTTCCTTGGATATCACCACTGCAGGCTTTTTTTTTCTCCCCTCTCTGCTTGATTCCGCAGGAGGTTTACTTGAAGGATTGCTTCTTTTGATGGCATGAGAATCCGATGAATGAATGAGGAAGCCATTCTGTGAATTCGAAGAGGAAAGACAAAAACAAATGCCAACAACATCCAGTCAGCTCACCTTTGGCCACTGCAGTCCCCATGTTTGGCGGATTGTGATAGACAGTCGAGAGAAGGAGGGAGGAAACAGGCAAGAAGGATCTCTTCAGGAGAATACGATTCTTTGTTATGGTTGCATACGTTGAAAGATGACGAAAACGGCAATGGCCACAGAAAGAATGACGGGCACATGCAGTGACAGGAACAGACGACGTCAGAATAAAACCCTAGGATAGAAGAATCGTTGCCGACCGGCGTCTTCAAATTCGACTAGGAGGAGGATACCCTCAGCACAAAACCAAGCCAAAAGCATAGAAAGGCAGAAAAAAAGTCAGTCGCTTTCTCGTTCCTTTCTCGTTGACAAGGAAACAAAGCTCCATGCGCTGGAAACATCGGGGGGGAAAGCGACGCAATAAAACGCATGCATGCAGCCTTTTCTCTCGAAGCCAAGGGAAAAGAAAGAAGCTGACGCATTGCAACTGCAAGCAAGATATCACAAAAAGAAAGAGGACAGAAGGGAAGCACAAGAGAAGAGAGTGAGGCAAGAGTTCAGATTTTTTTTTTTCTGCGGGAGGAGATGGCTTGCGTTTCTTCTGTGCCGACTCATTCAAATTTAGGACAATCAAAACAAAAAGTGAATGGCGATTCATTGATACTTCTTCAACTCTGCTTAATTTTTTGATACCTGATACAAGCAAAAAAGTCAGAACGTGTTGACACCCGATGGTTTCGTGTGTAGGACACTCCCACCTGGATGGCAGGATAATAAGGAAAAGCAAAATGAGTGAAAAATACGTTCAGCATCTGTGACTGCCTCTTTCCCGCCCCTCCCCCCTGAGTGTGTGTGTGTGTGTGTGCCCTTCATAAAAGAGAAAGAAACAATGGTGGGAATACTGACTTGGCTCTGCACGTGAGGTGTCAGAGAGAATAGAATCGCCGGAGATGGTTTCGATTGTGGGGCGTTTTGTTGCAGAGAGGCGAAGAGAAAAAGAAGGAAACGACAACGGAAATGAGTACGCACATTTCGCTTTCTCAGAAGGCATTTTCTTATAGGTCACTGGGGGAGAAAGTCGCAAAATGACACACACATTTAGTCTTTTCTACATTCGTGCAAGTGCGACAACGCGAGGTAAACTCGTTTCTCTTTCCCATGATCTCTGCTTGTATCTTCTCTGCCATCTCTGGAATGCTTTCTCGATCGGAGCTATTTGCTCCGTGCCTCCCTTCAGGCTGATAGCGGACGTTGCCTGCCGCCATTGAGTGCAAGCCGGCATTCAAAGTTGAAGTGAAATACAAGCACTTCATTCCCATCGGTCTGCTCGCGTCTTCTGTTCACACCCTGAGAGGAAGAAAAAGGAGGGACTGACCCTTCCCTGCACACAGAGAGTTGTGGAGGCACGCAGGAGAGAAAGGGGGGGGGGGGTTGAGAGACCATGGTTGCTTGCGGGGTGTAAATAATCTGCTTACTTTCAGACGAAAATTCACGCAAAGACGCCAAAAGCTCAGAAAGTGCATCCAGAAGCACAATGATGAGAGGCAGAAAAAAGAGGTCATGAACAAAAGAGACATGCACCGAAAGAGATGTAGAGGGACTGCATGCCGCTCTTCCTGTCTTGTCTTATTTCTCTCTCACTTACATTCACTCACTCGCCTGGTCACTCATGCACTCACTCATTTACTCACTGACTGACATTTGCCTGGAGGACCGAGTGATCCATTCGGAGGGACAGCATGGGGTGCAGCAGAGAAGCAAAAGGAAGCAGGAGGACGACAGGAGGAAGGCGATGATGGAGGGAGCCAGAAAAGATGACTGTAGCCGCAGCAATGAAATTCGAGACCAAAAGGCTTCTAAAGTCCTTCTCAAGAATTACAAGTTTCCTCCACTTCCGTCTTTTTTTCGAAAACAATCCCAATCAATCAAGTGGAGGCAAAAAAGGCAGACATCAGGCTGCAAATCTTCGTCACTTTACGTGTAGAAGGGGGAAAACTGCAAACGTTGGAGTCTGCATAGGAAGTTGCTGACCATCAGGATCTGCACACATACAGTCAGTGAGACAGCATGCAAAATTCAGTGCAGAAATATCAAGTATTTGTTCATTTTTCAGATGCGCAAATGCAAGACACGATGAGTCGCATGCTGTCCTTCTTCCGGCTTTTGCGTGTTCGTACAGCAGATTTTCAAAAATCTCACGCGGAAAAAACAAGAACCTCGCACGCTTGCAAGCATTTCTTGTCTGCCGGCCATCTTATGGAAGATGTGAATTCTCCACCTGAATGCATGCACTCACAAGTGAGCTGTACAGAAGGTGCAGATTGAAAGAAGAGAAACATACTGGTGGCTTGCTTCATGCACTCCATTGAAAGGCTGACCGTCGACAAGGGATCCGTTGACTGAGGGAGGCGCAAAGGGGGAGACAAGAAGCAATGAGGATCTTCACACAGAAGCGTGAGATGACATGAAGAGTCCGAAAAGAAATCTGAATGAATGAGCCACTTTCAATTCCATATGCATGAGCAAAAGAACAAGTCAGGCAGTCGATGCTCCAACACACCGTCAAGAAGGAACCAGATGAAAATCCAGAGAGGCACAAAAAGAGCTACACGTCCACGGAATGGACCACGGTCGAAATTGTTGTTTCGGGATTGTCTTCTTGCTTTTCCTCTTGTGTGGTATGAGCCTGCTGCTTCAATTCTCCAC
>JAHBMJ010002935.1:0-14652 GCA_018398765.1 Chromera velia
CCGTCGGTCCCTTAGCAAACAGTACGTGCATAGCAGGACTGTCTCGGCTGTTGGAAGAGAACTTATCATACTAGAACATTCCTATTGCGATCTATTTACGGGGGCGACCTCTATAAGACAAAACGGCGACAGTGCTCCAGGGCACCACACTAGGTACCATAGTAGCCAGTGCCACCACTAAATCACTTAATCCTATTATATCTATTTTATCATGTATAGCTTTTAATATCTCCAGCTTTATAGTGAATTCATACTAGCTACCTTTTTGGTAACCTAGTTGGTACTAAGCAGGTCCGAGACCGGTTCTGATTTTTTTAAATTTTTGAAATAATTTTACTGATAATTTTATATGAAAATCCCCAGGATTCAAGATCCTAAAAAAGCGCTTTTTAGCCCTAGTTTTGACCTTTTATGGTAAACAAATGAAATCACTGCAGAAATCACTGTATATATGAGGATATAAACTGTACACTGGTGATGCTAGCTCAGATATGTAGGAGATACGCTAGGAGATACGACTAGTAAACTAAAAATATTTCGATTGATAGTTAATTTAGTGTTACTAAGTGCCATTACCACCCGTCGTAAATGACATGAGTAAGCAGTTTGATGCTCAGCATGACTCAGACTCGGATTCAACGGTCACCGGTGAATCCTCGTGACGGTAAAAAGTTAAAAATCCCGCAACGCAGCAACAATTGGAGCAGCACATGCCCCCTTTCTGCATACAAACATCTCTCTCAGTCCGTCTAAGCTTGAAGCTTCAAAATCCCGGAACACAGCAACAGCTAGAGCAGGAGCCCCGGCCCCCCTTTTTGCAACAAAACATTTCCCTCAGTCTGTCTTGGCCTCAGCCCCCCCGCTTTTGCATTAAAACATTTCCCCCAACCTGTCTTGGCCTCAGCCACCCCTTTTTTACATTTTCCCTCAGTCTGTCTGCCCCCTTTCTGCATTAAACATCTACCTCAGTCAGTCTTGGCCTCCATGATCCAGGAGATCATGAGGATCTGCGCTGCGAAGTCCAAAACAGCCTGCGGGGTGCCCTCCCCCGCCACGGACTCGATCACACCCTTCACCCTGTTCACCGCAGACTTCGCTGCCGACTTCACGTAGGCAGGGGTGTACACGGCGACCTTCTGGGAGAGCTTCTGGGCTTTGAGAATCGCTCTCTTCGCAGTCCTCCTCGCAGGCTCCTTGCCAATGGTCTTTGAGACCACCACGTCGCCAACTGCCACTGCCTGGCCTGCTACTGCTGCTGCTGTATTGATGGCTGCGGAGGATGTAGTCGACAGCACCTGCCCCCCTGCCCTCTTGGCGAAGGAGACAACGGCAGTGGTGGTGGCGACTGGGTTCTTGATGGCATTCAGGCTCTGTGCTGCCTGTCGGATGAGGAACTCTCTCACCTGGGAGAGTTCGATGTCTGAGTAGTCCTTCAGGAATGGGACAGCGGCCATGGAGGACCTGACAAAGGCCTCGACCTTCGTAGAGTGATGGAGGGCAACTTCGTACGTGGTCGAGACCTTCTGCATGACGAACGCAGGCGTGGCTGCGACTGTCGATCGGACCGTGGAGGGGAGGGCTCGGAGGTCCGATCTGGTTGGGAGGGCCTGCAGGGCTCGGGTGGTAGTCTGGCGGTACAGGGTTTTGAAAGTCGTCAGGAAGGCATTCAGGGTACCTCTGGGGTCTCTGATCATGCCTGCGTAGTATGTGATGCCGTTCTTCACGAAGGTCATTACGGTGACCTTGATTTCTGCGGTGGGTGTGGTGATGATGTATTGGACTGTCTGGGTGGTCTTGATAAAATTCGGGGAGTTGGAGGCAACGAACTTTGCGGTGTCGAGGAATTTGTCGGCCGCGAGGTTTCCGTACTTCTCTGCTAGGTCTCTGCCCTCGCTCGCACGCAGCATGAGCTGCTGTTTGTTTCTGGGGATGTGGGCAATCACTTGCTTGGTGGTGCAGAGGGCAGTGGTAGCAACCTGTTTTGAGGTCGTGAGGGCGGTGGATGCGGTGACCTTGATCCCTGTGCCCGCGAGAGAGATGGTCCCCTTTGTGACAGAGAACGCTCCAACCGCACCGTTGCTCATGACAACCTGCAGGAAGAAGAGAGAAGGAAGAACAGGCGACAGAGATGAGAGGTGGAGAGAAGGGTGGATACCGTCAGGCAATGAGTGAAGTCGCGAACACAACACGAAAACGACAATTAACCAGTGGGCAGTCCTCGAAGTCTCTCCATCGATCCATCCATTCATCCATCCATCCATCCATCCATCCATCCATCCATCCATCCATCCATCCATCCATCCATCCATCCGGTAAGTCAGAAAGATGCGGACGGCACAAGAGAAGGGAGAAAGCACCAGGAAACCTTGAAGTTTTAGCCTCTCGCCTCCTCCACTACACAATCAAGCGGACTCATGCACAAACAGCCGAATGAAAGAACAACGTACGAGAAGAAAAAAGCGTACTCACCTTGACACCCCCACATGCGAGCTTTCCCACATAGATGACCTGAACGCCTGCTTGCTGCGTCACCTTCCAGCCTCGGGTGATCGGGCCTCTGCCAGCGTACTCTTGGTATGTCGCCCTGATCCTGCAAGCAGGAAGGAAGGGAACGGATACAGGGAGGGAGGGAGAGCAGAAAGAAGAGTCATGATTTGATCTCTCGATATGTACAGACACAAACGTAAACACAGACCGAAAAGGAGGGGAACCAGAGGACATCATACAGGAGGACAGTGGATCACGAAAGGGGAGGGGAGGACGCAAGGGGCAGGAGCGGCAGTCGAAAGCTGAGGATGGAACCACGTAGGGAATCAATATAGCACTAAAGGAGGAGCCTTGCCCTGTCCTTAGAAATCAGTTTACTCGGTTTGTTTGGGTGCGGACACTGCGACATTGAAACCAGGCTGACAGCAGGAAAGGGCGTCTTTCGTGACTAGCTGGCTGGCTGGCTGACTGGCTGGCTGACTGACTCGTGTACTGGCTGCACGAAGCTCTCCTTGTAGGCCTTCTCGAGGTCTTTCTGAAGGCGCTCGAAGGCGACGTGAGGGTCTTCGTTGGTGTTGTCAACCCACAGGGAGATGGCTGCGAACAAAAGAAGGGGAGGGAGTGAGAAGGCACTGCCAGGGGTGAGCACGTGCAACCCGACTCTCTTCAGAGAGAAGTGCACAACGTTTCGGAAAAACGGGAAACCCGGTCTAAGATACAGATGCAGTGGATCAATGAGGGTAAAGGGGCGCCAAACGGGCAGAGAAAGCAACGACAGAGCTCAACGAGCAGAGCAACGGAGGGAAGAACTGGAAGCGAAAGGACTGCATGGACCAAAATCGGTTGCAACTGCTCTTTGCCCCTATTTCTTCCTCAAATCAAGAACGAGCCTCACAAACATGACAGCGATGAGCAACTGAGCTTCAAAGTTCCATTTTGCTAGGTGGGCAACGTGCGCGGAAGCAAAGAAAGCGACAGTGGGGTAGGCAATCTCAAACAACACGTGATGGCAAAAAGTGTCTGACCTACCCTTGGCAAGGAATCTCTCCTGTTGCTCCTCTGACAGAGCCTGCAGTCAAATTAAGCGCAAAGGTCAGTTGAAAGGGAAAGTTTCAAGCCGGCGGGCCAATTTGATGAAGAACAGACCTTTGCCTTCACCCAGGTCTCGGCATCAGAGAGCACTTTCACGCAGCCGGTCTTCACGGCTCGCACGGTCTTCCTCACCACAGTCGGGATGAAAAGCGTCTTCAGTTTGCGCACCAGCGGAATGGTGGTCTGAATTCCCTCAAAGCATTCGTCGGCCTTCTCGTCGATGTCACGAAAAATCGAAAAACGCCGGGGTCCATTAAGATGTGGTACATCATGTGACACTGTAGCTTTACAAGGTGGCATATTGAAGCTGGTCGAGTAACTTGATAAATTTAAGCGACTCAGGAAAAAAAGCGAATTGCTAAGCAGCGAAAGAGAGTTTGGCGCAAGCGCACACACAGGAGAAAGAGGTTTCTCTTAGTCGGTTTCAACAGACTCAGAGAGTGAGACACAAGTGAGGGAGCTCCAGGCTACCTCTATATATATAGCTGTGCACGCCTACCTCGATCACGACAAGTTGGTCGCATATATTTAATTTGATCGATCGCGTGCACGCCAAAAGTTCAGATAATATATAAGCTATAGTGCCGCTCGATCCAGTAACATTTTCGGGACATTTCGCGTGCAAACATGGAGGAAAATCGCTTTTTGTAGGGTTCGCACGCCGTGCGCGACCAAAATCGGATACCGACATATATATATATATATATATACCGACATGCATGCAGCATGCAGCCAAAATCGGATCGACGCAATATCCTCGCGCGTGCGTCAATCATAATTCGACCGCGCAAAAAAAATTGAAGAACTCGCCGCTACAGAATGCTGCAGATCTGACACTCTCACATGCATGAGTCGCTTTCATTCATTAATTATCCATTTCCAGCTTTCATTGTCAAGCAGCATAGACTCCAGTCTGTCTTGCCGTGCTTGAGTTCTCTTTTGAAAGTTTCTGCCTCTTGTCTTGGGAGGATACAAAGAACGAGACCAACAATGGACGCCAACCCGTCTCGTGTCTCCCCGTCTACAGTCCTCCGGTCTCTGCTGGAGCCTCACTTGTACTCTCCAGATGGCAGACCTTTAGGTACTGAGCTTCTCGACTACATCTGCGAGGCTTTCGTCGAGGAGCTGGCAGAGGGGAAGACGACTCTGCTCTCTGGTCAGTGAAACAGAAAGAGAGGGGGAATGTCTTGTCCAGAATCGATTAGTGTGCATGTGAATGCCATGAACCTTTCAAGGAGTGTCTGTGTTCACGCACGCAACGAGCGAAGAGAGCCACAATGAGAGGCAAACCCATACGTTTACATGTGTGGTCAAGAGTGCTTGCGAGCAAGCCAATCAGCCATCATGAATGTATCCGTCTACATGTGTGATACATATATACGAATACTATTCCTATGAACGGTTTTTCAGTGAGTGTATGTGATCAGCAAGCAACTCAGACATCGATTCAGTCAGTCATGGAGACACTGGGGCGCATTAATGAGTATGTCCATTCTGACCTGTCTCAGTAGTGAATCACTCAGTAAACCTGCTGGGAGGCCAAAATAAAAGAGACGATATACTGCCGTGCATGAATTTTTGTTCTTTCTCTTCTGCCTGCCTGCCTGCCTGCAGACATTCGGCGTCTTCTGGAGACTCTGATCACCGACGCCGGAGGATCTCCAGACGGCGAAGTGATCGAGAGCATCGTCTGTGACCTGGCCTGCAAAGGTGTCCTTGCTGACATCACCAAGCAACCAGAGGCAAGTGGGAGTGCGGACGTTCCTGCCGGCTCTAGGTGTCAAGCAGTCCTGACTGCAGATGGTGAATGGCACGATGCTGTTGTGGTTTCAGCTGTTGAACGTCCAAGTAAAGCCCAGACAGAGAAGGAAGGTGAAGGTGCGTCCTCTGGAAGATCTGTCCCGCTCTACCTGGTCAGATTCGACAGGTTCGGAGTAGAGCAGGAGGTTTCTCGAGATCAGCTTGTGCTCGAAGCCGAACGAGCTGACACCGACCTGTCTCTGGCTGCATCATGTGAGATGTGTGAGAGAGTTTTGCCCTTGACGAAACACCACCTAATTCCCCGAACGACCCATCCGAGGATGCGAAAGGAGGGGTGGACAACGGACCAGTTGAGTGAGGGTGTGATGATCTGCAGACCGTGTCACGATATGGTCCACAGAGCAGAGGACGAGGCAACTCTGGCGAAGGAATGGCGTACTCTGGACGCGCTGAAGGCTCATCCCTTCCTGAAGGGATACATCGAATATGCGAGGAAGCAGAAGGTGAAGTCGAAGAGGATTCCGCAGCATAGTACTGCAGCCGTGACGGCTCCGTAGGCACTTAGACACTTCTGCTGTTCTGCTCTCAGCAGTGCATTCCCCCCCGTGTCTGCGTGAGGCCTGTCTGTCTGTCTGTCTGTCTGTCTGTCTGGATCGATCTTTCAGCGGATCGATCGGGAGGCAGGCAGGCTCAATCCCACTTAGGTCAATAGTGAAGTCGTACAAACTGGTGAGATAGGCTGCGTGCGCATCGTGGGTGTCATCTCCGGGGGTTGCTATTCCCACATGTACCGCGACTCCAATAGAAGTGCCATAAAGGAAGGCAAAGGAAGAATTTAATTCAGTGCTTCTTCACTCTTTATCCGCTGGTTTCATGCACTGGCCGGAGACCGTACCTAGAACCGTGCAGAGAGCTACTACGGTGTATAGCCAGCCTGGTTTGTAGAGTATAGAAAAGGGCCCTTTGAAAAGGCCTGCGTGAACTTAGCCCTGAAGATTTTCAACTTAGTTAGGTTTAACTAGAAGTTCATAATCTAGTTCATAATTGATAATTCATAAGCTAGAGTTAGTACAAATAGGCCTGTATCCGTACGATGGGACAGAGCCGGAAAGAAGAACAGGAGTCAGGAAGGGCGACGCCGCATCGGTACGCACATGAGCAAGGGCCATACGTATCGGTGACGTGATATACCGCACAACTCTGTATTGCGTGAGTATGTACGAATACATGCCAATTTACAGTGACATCCAAACAAACTGCATGTGGACATATATGACGGGAAAAGGCGAATGAATGATATCATATCTTTGATGAATGAACAAGGTTCTGAGTATCACTACATCAGCAACCTTCTGATGGTAGGAAAGAAACTAAAGAGACCTACAGGGTAGGTCAATCCCCTCTGCACACAATCATCTCTATCTGTATACCGTCATCAATTCTATCTCTTTGTATCTCTCTCTATAGCCCGCTATAGCCAGTCTCTCTATCGGTAACTAAACTGACACAAAGAAAACAAATCAAAAAAATTTGCTGAGTCCACCTTAAATTTCACGTACGGGTCCATCATTAACAATCTGCCTTGCATGTCGTGACTTGCCGAACGCTAGACGCCTATTATGGGCCGATGGCGATGGCGTATGATGATGATGATAATAAGTCATTTAATGACTATAAATAATTTACAACTATCTATAACTGGATCTAGAACCAGATATAACTTAGGATATAACTTTGACACTATCAGTGAATCTCAGTTGATTGCATGATTAATTGATTTGACTCGGAATTCAGAATTCAAACACTATTAAGATTTATTAAGATAAAACGGGGGCGATCTCTATAAGACAAAACGGCGACAGTGCTCTAGGGCACCACTAAATCATTTATCACTTATTAAAGGAAAAACCTGACTGAAAATAGTCTGAAATTCTATAGTTGAAATTTTATATAAACATAGCTAGAAACATGATACAAATCTAGGTACAGATACCAAAACCCAAATCCAACTTAACTTAGACTTAAATTCATACAAACTTTTGTTATAATTTTATTTTAATTCAAACCGTTTTTTATTGGCTAGACTTCTAACATTATTTGTTAGACATATAGGCGGATAACGGTGATCAATAACAAAAATGATGATAAAGAAATGCATGATCATTCAACTTGTTCAATCTTGTAAATTAGACTGTATGTCACAATATTAACCATGCTTGTTTTCTTTCCGACCGTTTGCAGGTGGATGCGTTGTCTTCTTAACTTTTTTTGGCCTCTGTCCCGACCCAAAGAGCGCCATGTCAAGTTCTTCTTCTGGATCAGCCGCCCCCTTTTTCTTCTTTTTTGTCAGAGCAGGATATGATGAGGGAGACCCTGATGAGTCACTCGGAAGGAGAGACGAACCGTTGGCAACTGCAGTACCAAGAAAGCCGAAAGAAAGAAATAGAACAGGTAAGTGATAGTGTATCTCCGTAAAGCCAGTTGGAGCCCACTCGGCATAATGAGAGAAGGAAAGAAGAGAAGAGAAATGCAGTGCAGCTCTCATGCGATACGTTTAGAAGGAGCTTCAGCGTATCCATGATAAAGGAGGAAGAATTAACTGAGGGGAGTCAAAGTTCAAAGACGACAGAGCAAGGGCAAACAGTCTTTCTTGTGGGGTATCAAAGAGGATGAGGCGGCACGTGCAAACGGACCTGCAGAGCTCGTTGCCGTGCCAGAGGGGGCCGACGCCCCTGCCCCATGCAGCTTCCCTTCTCTTCCCTTCTTTCGTCGCGCAGCAAGGAACTGGTTGGACTCCTCAGACTTCTGCAAGGGGGACGTTGTCCGTTCGTTAAAGAAACCAAGCGATCGAGGACAAATTTGTGCATCATCGACATGAAGCAAGGCACCTCAATTGCGTGCTGGCTTATCTTCTGTTTGTTGTCTTTCTGACAGCATTTCCACTTGACTGACTGCCAGGAGACATACATGCGGAAAACGTCACGTCTGAATAATACAGAAAATCACGAGAAATGGACGTACGGTCGATCACTCAATCATACAAACAATCAAACAACAACAAACCAGCAAACAAACCTTGAAGGCTGGGTTGGTGGGGTCCATCGCAAAGTCCGCGTGGTTGAAGAGTTTGGCAAGGCGGGGGTCTGCTATATCAACCTGAAAGGAGGGTGGTAAAGAGGTAGAGAGCAGCAGAAAAGAAGGAAAAAACCGCAAATAGAGACGAACACCCACACACACACACACACACACACATACACACACGTACGCAAATATACAAGGGAGACACGTACTATCATCTCTTCTTAATTGTCTACAGTCCGTCCCTTATTCCCACTATTCATGAGTAGTATGTCCGTCCTCAGCAAGAGGCTTCCTGTTGTCCTCAACTTGTTCCCTCTTCCCACAAAGGCAACAGGGACAAGGTCAGAACAGGTCTGTGTAATTGGAAAATCATCATTGACGGACAACCATATCTTCATTCATTCATGAGGTCTCTAGAAGCTGCAGATGAATTCATGACTCGATCAACTCTGTATCTGAACCCCCCTTTTTCAAGTGCCTTTCCCCTCTCTCTATCCCCAAGGCACTCACCCAATTCTGCATCTGAACCTCCTACAGGTGCCTTTCCCCTCTCTCTATCCCCAAGGCACTCACCCAATTCTGTATCTGAACCTCCTACAGGTGCCTTTCCCCACTCTCTATCCCCAAGGCACTCACCCACTCACCTTGAATCCTCCCTCGGCCGCTGTCCCCATCTCCGCGTCGTGTGTCTCTGTTATCCCTCCTGCAGTCTCGTTCTTTCTCCTCCCCTCTGCACCTTGCGACCCTGCCATAAGCGCCTTCTGGAGCCTTTGCTTCTTCTCTTTGGCCTCTTTCCTCTTCTCCTTCATCCTCTCCTTCCAGCTCCCCTTCTTCTCTTTCGAGGGTCGCAGGTCGAAGTGACGACCCCCTGCACCGTCATCTTCCTGCAGGCAGGAGGGGAGCGCGGAAAAGGAGGGGAGAGAGAGAGAGAGAGAGAGAGAGAGAGAGAGAGAAAGAGAGAGCCAGACAGACAGACAGACAGATAGATGGAGAAACAGTCTGAAAGAAGGGTACTGACAATGAAACTGCTTCAAATACTGTGAGAGAAAAGACGCGGACTTAGGGGGGAATCATTCTCTCTCGCAGGAGGTGCAGGAGATAGAGAAGAGTTATGAAAAGCGAGCGGAGAGAGCCGAACCACAAACAACGAATACCTGCGAACCATAATGAACTGATTACCAAGATTGTTGACTCCATAATTTGAAAAGCAAAACGTGTCGACCGACCTCGTCTCCCATGAGCAGCTCCAGGTCCTGTCTCTCCCTCTCCCGTCCCCTCTCTTCCTCGCTGTCTTCATCGGAGTCTTCCGACCCTCCCGCCCCTTTCCCGCTGGCTGAGATCAGAGGGAACTGCATACAAAACATCAAGTCACAAGGGCGAAAAGAGAAGTGTCGGAGCATCAATCTCCTCACGTGTTCTTTCACTGTTTCCCTTGCACGGGGAGCGATGAAACCCGGCCAGAAACAAGACGATAAAGCAAAAGGACCAACAATAATCACGGCACCTGTATCAGATTACGGGAAGTGGGCGAGGAACTACTACCTTGATTTCTGTCTTCGATCTTGCATCCTCTCGTCCCAATGAAAGAGACGGGGACAAGGAAAAAATGGAACGCGAGCAGGAACGCTACCAAAACAAAATTGTCATTCACAGGTGGAAAGAGAAATGCCTCAGCTGTATCCCGACTCTGCATCACTTGGTCGCTCAGTCACGAACTGACCTGTACCCTTTTCTTCTTCGCTTTCTTTTCATGGGCAAGGAGATCGTCTGAATCGTCGTCTCCCTCTTCGTCACCTTCCTCTTCTTCTTCCGAGTCCCCTTGCAGTGATTTGTTGCCTCCCTTTGCCTTCTCCTTCCTTTCCTGCCTCCTCTCCTTCTTCTCTCGCTTTTTCTTATCTAAATACAATTCCCAGGGACTCTTCTCCTCTCCTTCCTGCAACACAGAAGACGCTTTCCCTTTCCCCTTCCCCACCCTTGCTGCTACATCATCTGCCCACTTCTCCAAGTCTGTGTTGAATGAAACCTCCATGTCCACGTCTCCGTCCGCATCTTCTGCTGCACTTTTTGACCCTTTCCCCTTCTTTCCCTTCCGCTTGTCTTCCTCCTCGTCACCAAACAAATCGACAGCGTCTCCCAGAAGAGCCCTGATCACACACATGAGCATGCACAGGAACGTCAAGGTTGGTTCATGAGCGCGGCAAAAGGAGCGACAACACTCCTTCATCACAGAAAAAATAGAAAGTGTGAGCTATTCGCTTCGTATCCAGAAAAGCCAGAATACCAGGAAGGGTAGTGTGGATGCCCATCGAAGAAACTTGTGTGTCATGCAATCTCATGTCAAGGCCCTTTTCACTCACTCACTTACTGACTCGCTCACTTCTCTCTTTCCCATCAAGTCACTCACCTTCTGTAGTCCTCCAAATTATTCTCTGTAATCTTTCCGAATCCCCCCTTCTTGCCCCCTCCCGCTCCCTGCTCTTCTTCATCCGACGAGCTCTCCTCGTCACTTCCCACAAAGTTTCGGAGATCCATGTCTGCGAGGTCCTTCGCAGAGAACCTGAAGGAGAGGAAACAGAAGAAAAACCCAGACAGTCACAAAGACTTCCTCTGTGTGAAATCGCGGGTTAGCAGGTACTCGTTCCCTCGAAGGAAAATCTGACTGGACAACAAACCGGCCAGAGTACGTCGTTTTTGCATGCCCCGAGAGGAACGAGGAAAGAAGGAAAGCGGAAGAGGCAAACAAAACAACGGGGCAAGAGTGTGAGGACACAAAGAAAGAAAAAGGCTAACAGGAGACTCTCTCCCCCTCCCGACAGACTGACTTCCGTCTCAACAGTCGTGTGCGGTTTGCAGGAGTCTCATCCCATGTGCACTTCACCTGCGGTCGGCACAAAGAAAGAGACACACCCAATCAATAAAATGAGGGCCAGGAAAGCAAAGAGACACACCCAAGCCATAAAACGAGGCTCGGCGCAAAGAAAGAGACACACCCAATCCAAAAACGAGGCTCGGCGCAAAGAAAGAGACACACCCAAGCCATAAAACGAGGGTCGGCGCAAAGAAAGAGACACACCCAAGCCATAAAACGAGGGTCGGCAAGAAAGAGACACACGCAATCAATAAAATGAGGGCCAGGAAAGCACAGAGACACACCCACGCCATAAAAAGAGGGTCAGGAAAGCAAAGGAAGGACCAAGCGGAGCGGAGTCAGCCTTACCTCAGGCACTTGAGTGTGGAGGCAGAGACATTTCAGATTTCCCACTGAGAGCACTGCTAAGAACGTTTCCAAACATCTTTCGCTGTTCTCTGTACCACCAATCCGATATCCACCTCCCACCCATCCCTCCAAGACACCTAAGCATACAACAAACGCACGCACGCACATACAAAACAGGCAGAGAAAAAGCAAGAAAGAGAGCAAGACTGACCGATGAGTGCCTCAAAGCAGACCCCCAGCTTTCAGGCTTTTGGTAGTTCTTCGGAATCTGCATGGTGTTCACAGATGAACAAAGATGGACGCTATACGGCTAAAAAAACGAAAAGGCAGATAAGTGAACACGGAGGGAGACACAAACGCAATTAATTCCCTCCCCTCCTCCCAGAGAAAAGAGAGACTCTAAAGGACAGAGACAAGATTGACAGACAGACTCATCGGCCACTCCCAGAAGAGTCCGGAGAAAGGAATGAAAAATAACAAAAGGACTCACAAGAAGGCTCATCCTGAGAAATGAAGAGCGTCTCCAGATATCAAGAGCAACCTCTGCCTGGTGTCACTCTGAAGTAACAACACTGCTCACCGAGTCATTTCTTAAGCTCATGATGTTAACCCAACACTCTGCGAGGACCCCCCTCCTCCCCTTACCTTCGATGCCGTGTCCCGAGGAGGGTGGGGGAACTCCTGTCCGTCTGGGACGAATCTCAAGTCCATACCGTCAACTGCGATGTCCTGCGAGATTAAAAGAAAAGTTTTTCAAGGGAAGGAGCAGGCAGATGGAGAAATGAACCAGAGAACCAAGGGGGGGAATTTCGACATGGGCACACCGCAAAGCGGGAGAGGTTACAGAGATGCATGCAGAAAGAGATGCAGCACAGAGTTTCCATACAGGAGAGGTGACAGTTTGGATGACCAACTGACCACATCAATCCCATCAAGTTCCCCGTACAGATCTTCTGCTGTTTGGATATCGAGACACTCAACAATCGCGTAGTAGTACCTGCAGCCATCAGTGTGCGTGTTTGACCGGTGCAAAAGCGAAGAAGAGTAGGCCATCACGCGGAGTGGAATGGCAAGAAAAAATTCTTTCCCATTGCCAGAGAGTCGGCTTCTTGATGGACAACAGCCGCAAAAACAATACAACAGTACGCAGGCGACGTAGAACAAAAACAGTCGACACCGGGATGGATGCACTGGTGACTGGCTGGTGTGAACACGACTTCATCGACTTTTCTCCATTCGTCATTTTCTTCTTAGTCGAGAGATCTACTTGGTTTGAAGGGGCGTTCTGTATCAAGAAGCTCCTCTGACGCTGCCGCACTGCGAGGAAGGACGATCGGACTGACTTGGTTCTGTTCTTCTGATACTTCCGGAGGGCAGCCTGCATGATTGCCTCTTCTTCTTGACTGTCTGAGAATAGGGGCTTTCCTCCTGGTGCTGCAACAATGCCTCCTGTGTCCTCATCTTCCTGATCTTCTTCTTCCTCTTCTTCTTCATCCGCATCCTCCTCCTCTTCCTCCTCTTCTCCGTCTCCCTCCACACTCTCCTCCTCGCCTTCCCCCTCCATGTCTTCATCTTCATCCGAAGACCCTTCTTCGCCTCCATCTTCCTTCCCCGCGTAATCCCTCGACGCGTCCCCCTTCAAACTCTTCAATCCTGATTTCAACCGCCTGTCCTCTTCTTCCTCCAGTCTCTTCTGCCTCGCCGCGTAGTTCTTCAAAATGTGAAGAGGGAGATCCTGCGTGATGCAGAGACAGCAAAGAGAACATATTCACCATATGACTTCTTTCTCTCTTCATTCTTCTTCCATATGACTTCTTTCTCTCTTCATTCTTCTTCTTTATTCTTTACACGAAATCATGCATGGGTCGAGGACGGATCGATCGATCGACAAACAGCTGCTTGCAAGGCAACCCACTTAGCACAACCAGCCATGGTACTGCAACTCCATCCTCATTCCTCCTTGCTTTTTTGACAATCAACTGACCAACTGAGGTCCCCTCTCATCCTCCAATTTCATTTGTTCCAGTCCAAAATCAGAGGGGTAAACGGAGACCTTCAAGATCCTTCCGCCTGAAGGCATAGAGAGAGGAGAAATGAGAAGAAGAAAAAGACTGCCGGGAGCAAAAGAGAATTAAAAAACTGAGTGAAGGATAGAGCGAGACGAGCGGACCAAAGACGATTTTTTCTCCCCTCCTCTCTGTCCAAAATTTCCATCGCCATCTATTTCCCCGTCTCCTCTACAGGTCCTCAAGTACTCTCTCTTTAGAGTTCCTCTTTTCTCCCTCAGCCTTCCAGACAGGTCACCCCTTCCCTCCCTTTGCATTTCCCTCCGTCCTCCACTATGACTTTGACTGTATCCTGATGTAAGAAGGACGGTGTCGGACTCTGTGGGAACAGTCACTGTTCACAACAATAGTGACAGAGGTTCATTTATATTGCCGCAATGGGTCCAATAGCTCAGTCGCCCGGAAACTCACTCTGCTGAATCGTTCCCGCTGCCTTCCGCTTGTCGGCTCCCTGCAGGCAACAGAGGGACAAGCAGAGTGTTTGAATATATGGATGAATGTGTGTGTGAAGGATCAACACACATTCATTTCCCCCCCCTGCCTTCCTCCCTGATGTGGCCGTTGCTGATCGACCCATCTGTTCCGTTTCCTCTCTTCAATTGAGCATCGACTCTTTCTCTTCTTCTCCTCCTGCATATTAGTAGGAAGGAGAGCGAACGAACAGGACGGTTCGACTGTCTTCACTCTCACAGGCAGGAAGACCATCAGACAGTTGCGAAGGCATACATAGACCAACAACACATGAATGAAGGAAAACGAAACAAAACCTCCGAAAGAACGAACAAACGAGCACGCAAAGGCAACGGACCAGGAACGACTCCAACATCACCAGCAGGTCCACTGCCGCGACGTTCTCCCAATCCAGTCCCATCACGGCCAGACGGCGAGAAGATTCACCCTGCATGAGGGAGAGTGGATCATTGGAAGGATTCACGTGTGTGTGGGGGG
>JAHBMJ010002936.1:0-13103 GCA_018398765.1 Chromera velia
GAGAGAGAGAGAGACAGAGAGAGAGAGAGAGAGAGAGAGACAGAGAGAGACAGAGAGAGACACAGACAGAGAGAGACAGAGACAGAGACAGACAGAGAGCGACAGAGACAGAGAGAGAGAGAGAGAGAGAGAGACAGAGAGAGACAGAGAGAGACACAGACAGAGAGAGACAGAGACAGAGACAGACAGAGAGCGACAGAGACAGAGAGAGAGAGAGAGAGAGAGAGACAGAGAGAGACAGAGAGAGACACAGACAGAGAGAGACAGAGACAGAGACAGACAGAGAGCGACAGAGACAGAGAGAGAGAGAGAGAGAGAGAGAGAGAGAGAGAGAACAAGCGAACGAACGAAAGGAAGGAAGGAAGAAAGAAAGAAAGAAAAGAAAGAAAGAAAGAAAGACAGAAAGAAAGAAAGAAAGAAAGAAAGAAGGAAAGGAAAGAAAGAAAGAAAGAAAGAAAGAAAGAAAGAAAGAGAGAGAAGATGAACGAAGAAAGGAAGGAAGGAACGAAGGAAGAAAGAACGACGGAAAGGAAAAAAAAAAAGATGAAGAAAAGAAAAGAAAGAAAGAAAGAAAGAAAGAAAGAAAGAAACAAGGAAAGACGAACGAACGAAGGGAAGAAAGGAAGAAAGAAAGGCGAGCCAACGAACGATCGAACGAACGAGCGAACGAACGAACGAACGAAGGAAGGAAGGAAGGAAGGAGTGAAAAAAAAAGAACGATGGAGGGAAGCACATGAAAACGAAAAACGCGAGAAAAACTAATGAAGTGGCTATTTTACAGACAAAAGATGGAGCATCGAGAAACACTTTCTGCCTGATTCTGCAGAGGTTGTAAAGCACGCAGGAGCGCGGTTTCTGCCTCCTGTGCTGAATTCGTTTTGTTCGCCCTTCCTCGTCCTTTCGGACTGGGGAGTTAACAGCAAGTGCGCTCCTCGTCCTTTGCAAAAACACTGGATGTCATACAACACAAGATTGCTAGCGCTCTCGGCATGACTCAGAGAACTCGAATGTCCCTCCTGTCCAGCAGACAGTGCCCGCGTCACTGTTCCTCTACGCAGGCACACACAAAACAAAACCGTCGAACAAGCTAAAGGAACCATTCATGCATACATGCATGCTTAAATTATCAATTGACGCAGTCATGGCGCACAGCACCATTGACTGCCTTCCAACGGTTTGTCCCCCACTTGGAAGGAGGACTCCCCCTGTCCGGACTTCCCGTTCTTCTTTGGCAGTCTCCGTGCGATCTCCACAAAAAGTTCCTTCACGTTGTTCCCCGTCTTTGCCGACGTTTCGAGAAACAAAACCCCACTTTCCTGCGCATATGCTTCTGCAGTCTCCCTCTCCACCATTCTTTGGCCATCCAAGTCCTCCTTGTTCCCTGCCAAGGCTATGACCACATCTGATGGGTGGAGCGACTGCAACTCCGACACCCATGACTTTGCACCCTCAAAAGATTCCTTGTTCGTGATATCGTAAACAACAACTGCAGCAGACGCTCCACGGTAGTACATGGGAGCCAGACTTCTGTATCGTTCTTGTCCGGCAGTATCCCAGATCTCAAACTTTGTTATGCAGTCTCCCAGGTTGACTGACTGGGTCATGAAGGCTGCACCGATCGTCGGTTCTTGAAACTCATAAAACTCCTCCTTTGCAAAACGACAGACCAGACAGGATTTGCCAACAGAGGCATCTCCCAAAAGGACTAGCTTGAAGTGGAAGGTGCGGGCAACCGAGCTGTCTGACATGGTGCACCGGTACCTCACCCCCCTGGATCCAGGAAAGGAAGAATCAGTCAGTCGTCTGTTGTTCTTGTAGAGACAGGTCAATCTTTCACCGGCAAAGACACGCTCTTTCTCATGCGATGCGCTGAGGGTAAGATGCAGTTGAAGATACACCTCCAGTCTAGCTTGTGCTGCTCCTCACTACAGGAATGAACGGCCTACAAAGCCCGTTTTCGGATTTCGCGAGCGCTCAGTACGTTACGGTACCGATATGTGCGCTAATTGTGCGCTAGCATATGTCATGCGGCAACATGCGGCGCCGCACAGCAAGTGCATGGCGCGCCGCCATATGCATCTTTCACCCGGCGCCGGCCGGGGGCCCGGGGCGCCCTCAGTGCGCGCGCGGCGGCGGGGCCGGCCGCCACCTGGGGCATAAGCCGGGATTTTATGGCCAGCTGTAGGGACCGACCAAAATGGATGCCCCAAAAGGCCGTTATGCCCCACCTAGCTGGGGCATAAGCCATGCAGGATTGGCCAGCTTTGGGGACTGACTATTAACCAACCAAAATGGACGCCTCGCAGTGTTTCTAGAGCAGCCTTGGTGGTAGAAGCGAAGGATAGGTACTCCAGGCACAAAATGTCTTGCAAAAACTCGTGCAGTCTGTGTATCTGCGCACGTATCGAGCGGAAAAAATCGTGTGACGATTTTATTTTTCGACAATCTGAACAATTAATCCGATGCATGCATGCTTATAATTCGTCCGGAGTGAATTTACTTTTTGACAGAGTCGATCGCAAGTCTCTCAGTTTTCAAAAAATCGAGACTTCGGGTGATCGACAGTGTAGATGTCACAGCTGTTACTCACGGAATCTACTCTGACGGTCTAGAGCTGCTCGTCTTGTGTTCAGACTGTCATCAATTGAACTTCAGTGTTCTGTTTGTCTACCCGGTGTCTGGCGGTGGCCTCTCAATCAATCAATTTATCATTCAGTCGTTTAATCAATCCAACAGTCATCTGGCAATCCATCAACCAATCCAGTAACGGGCCTCGGAAATGAGGGTGCCCCTCCTTCTCTGTGTTCTCCTCTTTCTCTTGCTTCTCGGAGAGACCTCTGCGGGTCGAAAGCGGAAGGGAGAGAAAGACGGCGGGAAGAAACGGGATGGTAATAAGCTCTCAAAGAAGCGGGAGAGACGTGAGGAGGAAGAGACTCGTCGAGACCAAACTCCAGCCATTCCGAGGTAGGCTGATTCGCCAGAGCGCCTCAATCTCTACCGCCTTACTGAAGCATCTGGTGCGTCTTCCACCATTCTGGTCTCTGAGGGCTCGACAAAAGCGCATCTAGAAAGACTCCGTGAGCAGATGAAGAAGCTAGACAACCTGGTGGTGCTTAGCCTCTCTGCCTCTGCTCGTCAGAAAGACAGGAAAAGCCTCACGAAGAAATACCTCGATTTAGAGGCAAAGGAAGCTGGGAAGGGAGAGGAGTCAGAAGATGAAGAGAGTGATGACTCCATGAAGTCATTTATCGTTGAAGATGAAGGAATGGCGGAGGAAGAGCAGAGCGACGACAAAGAAAATTCCGACACCGAGGCATTTACAGAGAGGCTGTCGGATACAGGCAAAGAAACAGACGAATTCGAGTAAAAAAGAGACCAGGCCATTAGAGAGCTGGAGCGTGCCATGCGCAAGAAGGACAAAAGACCGTCTAGGCATGAACCAAAGACGAAGAAGGACACTTCAACCGGTCAGTGGTTTCAATGACAACTTTCTCTCTGAGTGTTCTTTTTCTCTTTTTCTCTCTTTGTCGTTGTTTCTGTCTCTTTCTCTTTCTCTTTCTCTCCCACTTCCTCTCTCTCTCTCTCTCTCTCTCTCTCTCTCTCTCTCTCTTATCATATTTTGTCTCTTTTTAACTTTTTCGCTATGTCTCATAGACGTTTTCTCAATCTGTGTGTTTCTTTTCTTTGTTCCTCGTACGTCTGCAGAATTACAAACTCGTAGTGGGCGCCTGAAGAAACCAGTATCATCTTCCTCCTCATCGATATCGTCTCTGTGGGAGCTGAAAGAGGACGACCCGATGGAAGAAGCCCACTGTGAGGATGTTGCGGAGGCTCTCCGTAGATCGCGGAAGTCTCTCATGGAAGATTGTGAGAGAGCGACGAGACAGGATTATCCCTCCACCCCAGGTGTATGTAGCAGTCGGGATTGCCCCCCAGACCCAGGTGCTACGTCTTCATTGTCTAGTTCTTCCCTCCAAGCAGAGCCCCACCCTTCGAAAACTGATGAAGCACAGAAAAAAATCCCACAGGGCACCAATTTGTCTGATTCTTCACTCCAAGGAGAGTGCCTCCCTTCAAAGACTTCCGAGGCGTGGAAGAAACTTCCAGAAGGCAAGTAGGGAGAAGATTTTCTTTTTTTCGTCTTCTTGGTTTATCTTTGTTCTCTCGTATCTGTTCCTTTGTTCTCTTGCATCTGTTTCGACAGTAGACAAAGATATCTGATAAAAAACATTACTTGGTGGTCTCAGTGTATTCTAGGAGCAGGAGAAAGTTGTTTTTCTCTTATTTTCTATTCTCTGATGTACATTTTTTCAGGTAACAATCACCCTTCGAGTCCCACTTCAAAGATAACCTTGCCTCCTCCTGGTCTGGACGTGATAGACATCGTGAGAGACACCATTCGCGAGACTGTCAGCCAGGCAACGGCTTCGTCCATTCGGGATTACATGGCGTCGTCGACCATGAGTCAGTGTGTTTCTCTGCTTCCCCAAAATGCCTTAAAATCACTGTCACCAATCCACCATACATCCATCCTTCCATAAGCACCCCCCCCTATTTCTAAATGTTCTTTGAATAATTTCATAGATTAAAAATAACACAATATATATCGATTACGTGTTGTGTTTGTCAGGAGAGATGCTCCGAAATGCTTTGGCAGAAGAAGCTGAGAAGGCCTCACGAGTTGATAATGGTTCTAGAGGTTCTCCCACTGGGGCGACATCGGGGAGAATCGCGTCGTCTAGACTTCCTCCAACAACTACTCAGCGTTCGGCAGCTGGCTCCCCCCCCCCTCCTACTCCATCCACTCCTGCTTCCTCGCATCCAACGGATGCTTCCCCGGTGTCACCTGGTCAGTCTACTTAGTTCCCCTTCAGTTTCTTTAGTAGTAGTGCCGGTAGCTGTGATTTTGTGTCTTCTCTCTTTCTTTCTTTCTCTCTTTCTTTCTTTCTTTCTTTCTTTCTTTCTTTCTTTCTTTCTTTCTTTCTTTTTTTCTTTCTTTCTTTCTCTTCCTGTTGGTAGAAGGCGTCGGAGATGGACATGTAGCCATATACGGCGCATCATGGCGTATCTCAGAGTTCATCCGATCAACAATTGGTGGAATCTTTTCTGATTCCTCGTCCTCCTGTTCTTGTCCCAGAGCTTCGGACGAGCTCAGAGCGAAGAAACATTGGTGCTGTGATGAACAAGCGTGGACCAATTTCCGCTCTCTAGATGGCCTCGAACGCGGTCCCGGGAGATCTCGTCCGGCCGAGGATTTGCCTAATATTATTTGGGTAACAGTCGAAGTAGACCTCGAGCGCAACCCCGATGAAGAGATTCTTTTTAAGGGGTGGAGCAACAAACGCGACAGACGATGAGTCTGTGGAGGGATGCATTCCTTTCTCGATTGAAAGTGTGTCCATTCGTCTTCGGTCTCTCTTTTGCACTCTAGGGGTCCGTATCGATGGGAGCTGATTTTTCCCCTTTCTTTGGGTCTTTTCCGTGTCACGCTCGTCCTCCTCTCCATATCTTACTGCATCCTCCTGTCGTTCCATCCCTCCCAACTCTTTTCAATGCCTGTGTGGCTTCAGTCAAGAAAATCTCTCTTTTGCAATTCAGGGGTCCGTATCGATGGGAGTTCATTTGTCCCCTTTCTCTGGTTCTTTTCCGTGTCACACTCGTCTTTCTCTCCGTATCCTATAGAATCCTCCTGTCGTACCATCCCTCCCCTCTCTTCTCCATCCGGTGTGACTTCAGTCAAGAGAATCTCTCATGTTTTCTTGGTAGCTCCTGTCTGTGGAGACCATAATCAGAGAGAAGAAATGGAAGGACAGAAATCGAAGCGTAAAATCGCTTTAGATTCTTTTCAAGTTAAATTCTAAACTAAAACGATATCGACGGACTCTAGTTATAAAATGTTACTAGGGTTTTCTAGTATTTTAAAGTGGAGAGAAGTTAAAAAGCGATTTAAGAATTGACTATTCATATTTCATCTACTTTTTAGTAAATTTATCGACATCTAATTAAGCGATTTCAAAGGTTCTTACTTCTTTTAACATAAAATTATTGAAGTTGGGATTATAAGTCAATATAGGCTTTTCTTCTAAACGTTTCCAGTATACGTCTTAAAGATGCTATTATAATGTATCTTTAGTTTAATTAGGATATCAGGTTACAAGGTTGACTAAGAATCTCGAGAATTAGAACTTAATAAAATATAAAGCCAAATTTTTAGATTTTCTTAAAGCCACCGTGACTTTAAGAATTAGTAATTAGAAATTTCTAGTAAAAGCAATAGAATACATCGTGATAGTATAGAGTTTGAATTACTAGATATTCTTAGGTGGTTTAGACCAACTGTTTTCTCTTTGAATGTTAGTATCGTAATTTTAATAACTAATATTATTCACTTTATAATATCATCATAGATGTTCATTAATTAACTGATTACGAAATTTTGTAACTCTGTAGGGCTTTGAAGGAGGTGTCTACCTGAAAAGACAGAGAGATCATAGTGGACTAAAGAGTCTAGAGAACGACCTTTGACGGAGGTTCCTGCATGGGAGGTAAATGAGACCATGGAGTACTAAGAGTCGGTGGGGGTAGGGGACTCAGAATGGCGGGTGGCGGAGTCTGTAGGGTTGCCGGCGAGATCTTCGGCTGTTTTATGAGGTTCAGCAGTTGCTCGGGAACCTCCCAAATGACCTCTGCTCTAATATCTGCGAGTCTCATTTTCTCCCTCTCCCTGTATGTCTCTCGAAGTTGCTCGGGCACCTGTGTGATGGTGGTCATCGCCGACGACTCGATTGTTGACTTCACCTGCGGAGGAGGAGGTGGAGACAGTGGTGGCAGAGGAGCTGGTTCTGGAACCGTTCCACGAGAATACCTTCGGGCGTCGGAATGGAGGTCCTCTGCTCTCTTCCTTTTCTCGTCTCTCTCCTTCTCCAATTCCTCTTCCTCATTGACAACAAATTCAGCTGCAAACTTCCACTCGTTGAAGAGCTTAGCCTCTTCGGTTGCCTTTCGCTCCTGTTCTCTCAGCTGCTTCTTTTCTTCGGCAACAACTTCTCTTGCTGCTTCTTTCCACAGATTCTCCTCGTGGACAACAGCATCAACTTCCGGTGTCCTCCTGTAATCCACATCAGCAGAGAGCGAAAGAGTAAATGACAGATAAGGAGAAAGAGCGAGAGACATTAAAATCACTGTCACCAATCCACCATACATCCATCCTTCCATAAGCACCCCCCCCTATTTCTAAACTAAACAGACAGGCAGACGGACACGGACAGAGAGACAGACAGACAGACAGACGAATACGACAGAGAGACACAGAGACAGACAGACAGACAGACAGACAGACAGACAGACAGACGGACACACAGACATATAGACAGGCAGACAGGCAGACAGACAGACAGACAGACAGAGGGAGAGTCAGACAGACAGATAGATGAACAGACAGATAGACGAACAGACAGACAGACGGACAGTAAGGTTCCCCAAAATGCCTTAAAATCACTGTCACCAATCCACCATACATCCATCCTTCCATAAGCACCCCCCCCTATTTCTAAACCCAACAGACAGGCAGACGGACACGAACAGAGAGACAGACAGACAGACAGACAGACAGACGAACAGACAGACAGAGAGACAGAAAGAACAGAGAGACAGAAAGACAGAGAAACAGACAGACAGACAGACAGACAGACAGACAGACAAACATATAGACAGGCAGACAGACAGACAGACAGACAGACAGACAGAGGGAGAGTCAGACAGACAGACAGATGAACAGACAGATAGACGAACAGACAGACAGACGGACAGTAAGGTTCCCCAAAATGCCTTAAAATCACTGTCACTAATCCACCATATATCCATCCTTCCATAAGCACCCCCCCCTATTTCTAAACCAAACAGACAGGCAGACGGACACGGATAGAGAGACAAACAGACAGACAGACAGACAGACAGACAGACAGAGGGAAAGACAGACAGACAGATAGACAGACAGACAAACGAACAGACAGACAGAAAGACAGACAGACGGACAGACAGACAGAGAGACGGACAGACAGCCAGCCAGACAGACAGGCAGACAGACAGAGAGAGAGACTGACAGAGAGAGAGACAGACAGACACACAGACACACAGACAGGCAGACAGACAGACAGACAGACAGACAAACTGACAAACAGACAGACAGGTGGACAGACAGACAGACAGACAGGTGCCGAGATAAATAAACACCCAATTGGACACAGAGGAAAAGAAACAGAATAAACGGACAGACTGACGTACAGACAATCAAAAGCAGACAGACAAAGAAACCACTCTCTGCTACCGCCACCTCTAGTGGGTGGGTTCGCAACAATCAAAAGCAGACAGACAAAGAGACCACTCTCCGCTACCACCACCTCTAGTGGGGGGGTTCGCAAACAAATAGACAGACAATCAGATAGACGTTCAGAGACAGAGAGAGACAGACGACCTACCTGATGACTCTGAAGGTGAACCTTCTTGCTGCCTCCCAGAATGCTTCCCAGACGTTGTGATCGAATTTTCGCCTCCATTCACACTCATCGAGACTCTGTTGGAGTGTGTCCTTGCCAAAGCGTCTTCGTGGAACAAAGGCCTTGACCACTCTCCAAGTTGTCTCGATTGTGTTCGTATGGACATCGGTCTGTCTGTCACGGAACCACTTCTTGTGGCACACTGTGTCGTAATAGGCAAAGTGTCTTCTCGCCGGCTTCTTTGTAGCCGCCCATTCATCTGAGAAGTAGCGAGATTTGCCGTCTACGTTTTTCTGCATGAATTCTCCCAGGGTCTCCTGATCCCTGTGTTTCACAACTGACAGACGCATTCGCTTTCTCGTGCCTCTCTCCACTGCTCCAACTACCCATCCTCCCCCCCTCAGTCGCCTCCCTCGATTGTTTTTTCTTTTCGAGAACATGCTCTCGTCTCCTTCTACTATTTCCCCTTCCCCCCCGATCTTGTCTTTTTTCCTGATCTCCTAAATATCAGCTGAAATAATTTTTCGAAACAGGTCGAACATCCTCGTGATCGTTGGGCCACTTACGTAGCCCTCAGCTTCTACAGAGGAAAAGGTATCTCCTTTGAGGAACTTGTACGCGAGCATCACGAAGTGTGCATAGGACAGTGGAGAACCGTTCGCAATCGTTCCCGATCTCTCTGACACCGAGGTGCCGTGTCTTGGACATCTCTTTCGACGGCATCTCCAGAAGAATGGCTTATCAGAGACCTTTGTCATTGGATGACAGTCGTTGTCCGTCTTGCAACCACAAAGTGGGACTTCAAGGAGAAGTCCTTTCTCAACAAGAAACGATCGACAGCGTTCTTCTGCTGCTGTGTCGTCAAAGAGAAGAGCTTGGACAGCCGACTTGATTGGGTCTTCCTTCATTTTCGGAAGGACCCCTGCTCTGTGTCTTCTCCGCATGGTTTTGAAAACCAGGTTAGACACTGGTTGTCCTCAAGCAAAACGGACTTGGTCTATCCGCCGGCGATCTGAAATGTGGATACTGAAGGCTCCCGTCAGTGATAGAGAAATCTCTTAGTCGTCGTGGTCTTTGTTTTCTTTGGGTTTAGAAATAGGGGGGGATGCTTATGGAAGGATGGATGTATGGTGGATTGGTGACAGTGATTTTAAGGCATTTTGGGGAAGCAGTGGTTTTTTGGTTCTTCGCGCGCGTTTGGCGCGCATGGATGGTGGTGGGGCGTGCATGGTTTTTGTAGTGGAGCACCTGTAGTTTGATTTAGGTGCCTTGGTGAGCATCACGGCGCCCCAACAGGCCGTTATGGCTTTGGGGACCGACCAAAATGGACGGCCGTTATGCATAAGCCGGGATTGACGCCCGGCCCAGCTTTGGGGACCGACCAAAGTTACATCGAATCTCAGGGTTGGGTGTCAGTGCAATTCAGTGCATCACTTGATTTCAAATTGGACCTGGCAACCCCTCGATCTTCTGAGGCATACTCCTACCCTCTGAACCGACGCCAACCCAAATGCATGAAGTATTAATATACATGTATTTTACGGCTCGCTGGATCTGTTTGGGAATGAGCAAATGAATTCGTCTGTCGTTCCCAGCCGCCGATCCTTCTTCCCTAGAATCAGTATCCTGACGCTCTACTGTCCTTCAGCTGTAAAGAGAGAATTAAAGCATTCAGACCACACATGGCAAAGCTCTCCAGACGCTTTGGAACATATCGCATGTAGCGACTGACTGTTCTTTGGAATATTTGTAACTCTGGACTCAGAAGTTCACCCCTGTAAAAAAATATCCGAGGAGACGGCTGTCCTTTTCTGATGGCGGACCGTCTGTTGCCTGCGGATGCGCTGGTAAGGGAGGCCGCTGGCCCCTCAAGGAAAGACGAGTGCCTTCTTCGCTTCCGCACAAAGGTCAGTCAGCCTTTGTGTTTCTGTCGATCGTATGGACGCAGAGAAAGGGGGAGATTGAAGAAGTAGCTTTGACATCTCCCCCTCCTCCCTTGTCTGACTGCAGATTGGCCTGCGTCCCGTGACAGAGCCAATATACGTTGCCATACAAACGACGCCGGACATTTCCACTGTCCGTTATGGGCCCGAGAGCATCCGACACTTCCCCCTTCGTCTCAACGGCACCCATCCCTTCCCTCGCCCCCCTGATGAGTGGGACCACCCGAGTCTCTCCAACAGACAGACTGACAAACTGGCAGAGGCACCTTTAGTCGAAGTGCACCCAAGTGAGCTCACAATTTACCATTTCGACAGAAGAAGAGAGACGGGGCCCGTGCGCGCAGGGGACGCAATTCTGCTTGTTGGTCGATGCCCTGCCTCCACCAGAGAGGCCCCGGCATCCTCGAAGGGCCCCCACCCTGCCAGGGCCCCTCAGGGCACCAGGCCCGCAGCCTTCTTTGCCGTCACGGCTGCCGCTGACGCCTCCGGGACCGTTGGTGCTCTAGCAATGCAGGACAGAGAGGCGGTGCGCGCCCCTCTTTCCTGTCGCTGGGAGGTACTCAATGCTGGAGACCCCAGCTCACGATCACCCCTGGCGCCTCGCCATGAAATTCTTCTCAAGTCCCATGTAGGCCAACTCCTCGTCATTCGTGAGCCTGAGAGCTCCCCTTCTGGAGGGGAAAAGAGGGAAATGGGACAGTCCCTCGCAGCCACCGGGACGACGATTACGTCTTACACGAAGTGGCGGCTGGTGCGTGCGGGAACTCCTGAGATGCCTGAATGGGCTTTTCGTAACAGAACACCCCTGATGACATCACAAACACCCCAGTCACTCGCCCTCACACTTCGACGAACCTCCCGGAGTCTCCCTCTGGGTTCCCTCCCCCTAGCATGGCAGGAGGGCCTGGTGTTGGAGGACCTTCTGTCCTCTCTTCTGGGGTGTCGAGGTACTCACGTCAGGGGTGAGGAGTTAGATGATGCAGTCTCGGAGAATGAGAATCAAATTCCGATGTGGCAGTTCAGTCTGCACAATCTGCCTGCAGAAGGCGGGGGCTCTGCAGTGACGGACGCCACGGCACCGCAACCCTCTCATGCTTTGAGTCGCCTCGTCAATGAGGCTAGTCCGATGATCTCGGATGCTCGGAGAGTAACGCGGTTTTGCGAGATGCTCGCAGCAGAGGGCCCAGATGCAGGTCTAATCGCTCAAGCGTTGTTGTCTGCTTTTGGTGCCGTGTTGAAAGAACTGATTGCCAAGGTGGCGTCGTTGGAGGCAGAGAGTAAGGGGGCAGTGCTGGTGTCAGGAGCCAGTGCGGGACTCTCAATTCAGAGGGCGTGGGCGAAACTCCAACGAGCCCGAGACTCCCTCGCCCTTTTATCGCATCTGGTAGGAAAGTTGCAGAAAAAGAGGGGGGGGCCTCTCCTGTCTGCATTGCACGAGGCCGCAGAGACCGTGTCTGCAGGGGCACTACCGGCAGGGACCTTCGTGAGGTTTCTTCAGAGACAGGCGGCAGAACCGGAAGTTCAAATGCTCGAGACCTGGCTCTTTGAGGTGGGTGGGTGGGTGGGTGGAAGGGATTGGGAAGATAGCGCTTTCCATTCATTCCTTTTTTTTGGAGAAATGGAGACGGTTCGCCCCTAAGTTTTTGCGGCGATTTGATCCCTTTTTGTTAGTCACTTAAATACCGCGTGTTCATGCTCTTCGTTCGGATAACTTTCAGTTGGCTTTTGAAGAATGACAATTGCGTATACTCAGACTGGTGTTTGAGTACGGATTGTTCTTCTTGTCTCTCTCTGTTGGTTGCCTTGTGCTTCACCTCCCCGTTGAAGTCTATTACACGAGTGAGTGAGTTTGGCTTTAGAAGATGTCTGATGATACGGATGAGTTTCCTCTTCAGGACAGCGTGTCCTCAGTGGAGAGTGAATGGAGTCCTTCGTTTTTTTTTTTTTTGGAGTTGCTGCAGGGCCGCATTGATGACCCCTACGGAGAATTCTTTATCACCGAGAGCGCGGAGGGCCCGCGTGCGTCAGAAGCCGCCGGAGGGATGTCCAGAAGATCCCGTACACCCGGCTCACGGTCCCCTCTCAGCCGTTTGGATCTTCTTTTGGAGTCTGCTGAGGGCTCGATAGGAGCAGACGGGGAGGCGGGTTCTCTGGATCCTGCAGAATCGTTCTGGAGCTCCAAGTTCTCTGTTGTCCCTGAGAGGGTGCCCTCCTTCTTGAAGGATGCTGCTCAGAAAGTGAGTGCGTTGGGTTGAGTCTTGGTTGTGAGGAGAAACGAAAGAGATGAGGAGATGGGGGGGGGGAAAGCATACGGCTAATGTAAATAAGCAGTGAACATGTGAAGCTGTACCGTTTGGACCTTCTTGGTCGCTCCCTTTTCTTCTTTTGAGACTTCGCCTGAGTTCGTCTTTTCTGTTCTCTTCCCTCTGACTCCTCCCTTTTCCTCGTCCTTCTCTTCGTCCTTTTCCTCCGTTTCCTGTTTGGTGTGTTCGTCATTTTCATCTTCTCTCCTCTCCTCTCCTCTCCTCTCATTCATTGTTCAGGTTCTCTTGGCTGGGAAGTCTGTGCACGTCCTGGCAACCTGCAACAGCCGTGCCGTGAGGGGGGACCCGTTTGCGCCTGCACTCCCGCCAGCAGGAGCGGGGGTGGAGGGGCACTCTCCAGA
>JAHBMJ010002937.1:0-14571 GCA_018398765.1 Chromera velia
ACAGGCCTCCCTGTGCCGTGCTTGGCCTTTGTCTCTCTGATTGGATGGATATAGGGGCCTTTTCCTTTTGTCACACACGCCCCCCTGTGCCGTGCTTGGCCTTTGTCTCTCTGTCTGGATGGATATAGGGGCCGTTTCCTTTTGTTGCACACGCCTCCCTGTGCCGTGCTTGGTCTTTGTCTCTCTGATTGGATAGATATAGGGGCCTTTCCCTTTTATTGCACACGCCTCCCTGTACCGTGCTTGGTCTTTGTCTCTCTGTTTGGATGGATATAAGGGCCGTTTCCTTTTGTTGCACACGCCTCCCTGTGCCGTGCTTGGTCTTTGTCTCTCTGATTGGATGGATATAGGGGCGTTTTCCTTTTGTTGCACAGGCCTCCCTGTGCCGTGCTTGGCCTTTGTCTCTCTGATTGGATGGATATAGGGGCCGTTTCCTTTTGTTGCACAGGCCTCCCTGTGCCGTGCTTGGTCTTTGTCTCTCTGATTGGATGGATATAGGGGCGTTTCCCTTTTGTTGCACACGCCTCCCTGTGCCGTGCTTGGTCTTTGTCTCTCTGTTTGGATGGATATAGGGGCCTTTCCCTTTTGTTGCACACGCCTCCCTGTGCCGTGCTTGGTCGTTGTCTCTCTGGTTGGATGGATATAGGGGCCTTTTCCTTTTGTTGCACACGCCTCCCTGTGCTGTGCTTGGCCTGTGTCTCTCTGTTTGGATGGATATAGGGGCCTTTTCCTTTTGTTGCACACGCCTCCCTGTGCCGTTCTTGGACTTTATCTCTCTGATTGGATGGATATAGGGGCCTTTTCGTTTTGTCAGACACGCCTCCCTATGCCGTGCTTGGCCTGTGTCTCTCTGTCTAGATGGATATAGGGGCCTTTTCCTTTTGTTGCACACGCCTCCATGTGCCGTGCTTGGCCTTGGTCTCTCTGATTGGATGGATATAGGGGCGTTTTCCTTTAGTTGCACACGCCTCCCTGTACCGTGCTTGGCCTTTGTCTCTCTGTCTGGATCTATATAGGGGCCTTTCCCTTTTGTTGCACACGCCTCCCTGTGCCGTGCTTGGTCTTTGTCTCTCTGATTGGATGGATATAGGGGCGTTTCCCTTTTGTTGCACACGCTTCCCTGTGCCGTGCTTGGCCTTTGTCTCTCTGATTGGATGGATATAGGGGCCGTTTCCTTTTGTCACACACGCCTCCCTGTACCGTGCTTGGTCTTTGTCTCTCTGATTGGATGGATATAGGGGCCTTTTCCTTTTGTTGCACACGCCTCCCTGTGCCGTGCTTGGCCTGTGTCTCTCTGATTGGATGGATATAGGGGCGTTTCCCTTTTGTTGCACACGCCTCCCTGTGCCGTGCTTGGTCTTTGTCTCTCTGATTGGATGGATATAGGGGCCTTTTCCTTTTGTTGCACACGCCTCCCTGTGCCGTGCTTGGTCTTTGTCTCTCTGTTTGGATGGATATAGAGGCGTTTCCCTTTTATTGCACACGCCTCCCTGTGCCTTGCTTGGTCTTTGTCTCTCTGTTTGGATGGATATAGGGGCCTTTTCCTTTTGTTGCACACGCCTCCCTGTGCCGTGCTTGGTCTTTGTCTCTCTGATTGGATGGATATAGGGGCCTTTTCCTTTTGTTGCACACGCCTCCCTGTGCCGTGCTTGGCCTTTGTTTCTCTGTCTGGATGGATATAGAGGCCGTTTCCTTTTGTTGCACACGCCTCCCTGTGCCGTGCTTGGTCTTTGTCTCTCTGATTGGATGGATATAGGGGCCTTTCCCTTTTATTGCACACGCCTCCCTGTGCCATGCTTGGTCTTTGTCTCTCTGATTGGATGGATATAGGGGCGTTTCCCTTTTGTTGCACACGCCTCCCTGTGCCGTGCTTGGCCTGTGTCTCTCTGTTTGGATGGATATAGGGACGTTTTCCTTTTGTTGCACACGCCTCCCTGTGCCGTTCTTAGACTTTGTCTCTCTGATTGGATGGATATAGGGGCCTTTTCGTTTTGTCAGACACGCCTCCCTGTGCCGTGCTTGGCCTGTGTCTCTCTGTCTGGATGGATATAGGGGCCTTTTCCTTTTGTTGCACACGCCTCCCTGTGCCGTGCTTGGCCTTGGTCTCTCTGATTGGATGGATATAGGGGCGTTTTCCTTTTGTTGCACACGCCTCCCTGTGCTGTGCTTGGCCTTTGTCTCTCTGTCTGGATGGATATAGGGGCCTTTTCCTTTTGTTGCACACGCCTCCCTATGCCGTGCTTGGTCTTTGTCTCTCTGTTTGGATGGATATAGGGGCCTTTTCCTTTTGTTGCACACGCCTCCCTGTGCCGTGCTTGGCTTTTGTCTCTCTGTTTGGATGGATATAGGGGCCGTTTCCTTTTGTCACACACGCCTCCCTGTGCCGTGCTTGGTCTTTGTCTCTCTGATTGGATGGATATAGGGGCCTTTCCCTTTTGTTGCACACGCCTCCCTGTGCCGTGCTTGGTCTTTGTCTCTCTGATTGGATGGATATAGGGGCGTTTCCCTTTTGTTGCACACGCCTCCCTGTGCCGTGCTTGGTCTTTGTCTCTCTGTTTGGATGGATATAGGGGCCTTTCCCTTTTGTTGCACACGCCTCCCTGTGCCGTGCTTGGTCTTTGTCTCTCTGTTTGGATGGATATAGGGGCCTTTTCCTTTTGTTACACACGCCTCCCTGTGCCGTGCTTGGTCTTTGTCTCTTTGATTGGATAGACTTAGGGGTGCAGTCTTTGTCCTGTGCAAGCACTTTAAAGGTTTGCTACTGCGGCTTCTCTTCAGACACGTTTCCTTATGCCTCTCCTCCTTCGCCTTCTCTTGAAGTTCTTCTTCTCTCTCTCTCTGTGCGTGTGCGTATGTGTGTGTATATGTATGTGCTTGTCCATACGTCCGTGAATGACTCATCGCCGTTACACACGCTTCAGCTCCTTTTTTCTTTCTTTCTGTCTTTCTTTCTTTCTTTCTTTCTTTCTTTCTTTGTTTGCAGATCCCAGTAGGCGAGGATGGGCGCGACAAAGACAGCGACCTCTACCTCATCGCAACGTCCGAACAGCCTCTCTGTGCCCTGCACAGGGGGGAGGTTCTTCAAGAGAAGCAACTGCCCATCAAGTCAGGCCCGCAGGCAGGCAGGCAGGCATCCGTCTGTTGCTCCTTTTTTCTATCGATGGAACAAGAAAGGAACATCTTCGTATTTTCCTCCCTGCCTTAGGGACTATCTCCCCGTTAGCCTCTATCACAGAGAGTGTAAAATACGGCAGAAGGAAGAAAAGCGGCACAAAGGTAATGTCTATACGTCCAGCTATCTGTCTGACCGCCCGGCTGTCTACCAGTCTGTCTCTGTATCTGTACGAGGAAAGAAAACGAGAGAGAGAGAGAGAGAGAGAGAGAGCAACTCAACAGTATGTCTGTCTGTCTGTCTGTCTGTCTTTGTCTGTCTGTGTCTGTCTGTATCTGTCTGTGTCTGTGTCTGTGTCTGTGTCTGTCTGTGTCTGTCTGTGTCTGTCTGTGTCTGTCTGTCTGTCTGTGTCTGTCTGTTTGTCTATCTGTCTGTCTGTCTGTCTGTCTGTCAGAAAGAAAGAAAGAAAGAAAGAAAGGAACCGAACAAGTAAAGTAAAGAAAAGACGATTTAGTCTGTCTGTCAGTCTGTCTGTCTGTCTGTCTGTGTTCCTGTCTGTCTGTCTGTCTGTCAGAAAGAAAGAAAGAAAGAAAGGAAGCGAAGAAGTAAAGTAAAGAAAAGACGATTTTCTCTGTCTGTCTGTCTGTCTTGTCTGGTTGAGTGGAAACGAAGAAAAAGAAAGAACATCTAGTCTATCTGGTTGAGTGCATGCAGATATGCTGGGTTGTCTACTTGTTTTAGAAAACAGGCAGGGGCACATGGTCAGTTTTGAGCCGCTGCGGTCAACTCGATAGGTCGGTGCATCTGGGTAAGGGGCATTGTGGGCAGGCAGATAGGCAGGCAGGCAGACAGACAGACAGAGAGGTAGAGAGGTAGACAGGCAGGCAATTGGGCTAGATTGCGGGTGAACAGAAGAAGCATGTACAGGTAGAGGCGGAAGAATGAATGCGTGCCATATCCTGGTGCTTGCCGATTTCGTTTCTCTTCTGCATGTGTTTGATTGTTGGATATCACAAAGTTGTATCACCTAGAAGGAAAACGAACGAACGGACTGATCGATCCACACATGCAGGCAGAGAGACCTGGGGCATTTTCAGAGTCCACCAATTCGAGAAAGTGGAGCAGTTTGTGATCACCAAACCCGAACAATCGGATGAGGCTCAGAATGAAATGATGAGAACGGCAGAGGAATTTTACCAGTTTCTCGACCTCCCCTATCAGGTAGGTGTGTCCGTCTAGACGTGTGTGTGGTCTCAGCAGCAGAAAAGTCTCCTTCTTTATAATCGGTTTTTCGTTCAATCTGTCTCTCTATTTGTCAGTCAGTCAATAATTATTTCTCTACCTGTGTGAGTATGTCTGTCTTTTGAGTCGTTATACGCGTCTGTTTCTCAAGCTCAAGCAAACTACTACTTCCATGAAATGCGTCTCCATTCCCTCCCTTCAGGTGATCTCCATCGTTGCCGGTGCCCTCAACGATGCCGCCGCCCGAAAGTTTGACCTTGAGGCATGGTTTCCTGGGTGGGTCTTGATAGAAGGCAGTCAGTGGGTCGGTTGGGGTCCTGTGTTTACAGTGTGACCCGACTGACTCAGGCAAGGGTGCTGTCTGGGTTGGTGGCGAGACAGTCACACTCATAATCAGGCTGCGCCCATTGGACACCAGAAAGGAGAAAATGTCTGCACAGAGACTTCCACCCTCCCTTGATGCAACCATTTGTCTGTTAGTCTGATCAATAATTATATTCCACGGCTGCCGTACAGCTCTCAGGGAATCCTTCGATTAGAGACATGCACAGTGTTTGGAGCGCACTGTACGGATTCTCTCAGAGACCCTAACTTTCCTTCCGATGCAGCTGTCACTGGATTGATCGTTGCGTGTGTGTATCTGCCTGCATGCAGGTACAATCAGTACAAGGAACTCATGTCGTGCTCCAACTGCACAGACTACCAAGTGGGCGCGCCCCTTTCATCTTTTTTGTTTCTCGTTGCACGGCAGGGGGGCATCATAGAGCCTTAAGGTTCTGTCCTCTCTCGATCCCCTCTTCCTTTTCTCTAGCTCCCGATGCTGTCTGTGTGTGTGCCCGTATCTCCATTCAATACATGTTCCACGTCGTCCTGAGAGACCAGAGAGAGCCGTGTTCTCCCTCTTAAAAAAAGAGACGCAAAGCAGCGAAGAGGCCTGGGTATGGAATTTTTTCCCCTTAATTCCAGCCTCTTCATTCATTTCATCCGACATACTAGCCGTGGTGTTGGGGCCGAAGAATTTGGACGTTGATCCGACCTTTGCATGTATCTCATAGAAGTCGATGCAAGGTATTTTGCTGCTGCTGAATGTCTGGTTTCCTTCAAGCCCGCGATGAAAAAGGACAAAATACGTATGCATCCACCCATAATAAATGTTCTTCTGCGTGCATGGGTGGTCGCAGTCCCGGTCGATGAAAACAAAGATGGGTCACAAAAAGGTGAGGTGAGAAAAATAGTCAGGATTCGTTTGTTCTCAGCCGCTTCCTTTCATCCACCCTGACTCCTGTTGGTGTTCGAACGAACAAACGGGATCGATCAAGGTTGCACAATTTGAAATAGAATTACTTTCCTGAATCGAATCAATATGATAGATTCGGGGTGCATGGCTCTGTCAAAGGAAGTCCTGCAGACTCGGGAGGAGGCCGGAATCGGAATGGGAAGGTTATCTTTGGAGGGCTGGACGTTTTCCTATGCGTTCTGATCGGAGCCTTCTGCTGATCTGGTTATTGCCGTTCTGTGGTGTTCTTAGTCTTTCTACCATGGGTGCTTTTGCGTTGATGATTGAGAGTGGGTATATGAGTGCATGCAGGAAGAAGATCGGTACGTCTACATGCTCAACGGAACTCTGGTGGCAACAACCAGGTGGGTTGCCGTTCTCTTCTTTGTCCGACAGTTTGCTACGAATTTCCTTCCTTCTCTTTGTTTCCTGAAATGTGGGGTAGGAAAGCTCCTTTCGTGCATATGGACCAATTGAGTCTCGAAAAAAAATCTTTTTTTTTTTTTAATTCTGTGAGACAGCTAGGGTAATTTGTGTGAGAGGTCTCAGCTGGACAGCTAGCCTCCTTTTGTTGTCTGTGATGCATCTGCATGGGATGTGATGGGTTCACCCCACAACCTCCTCCCTTTTTATCATTGACAAACAATTGTATGGCAGTGTGTCTGTCTGACAGCGTCGATGTGCCTGTCTGTCTGCTGTCTATCTGTCTGTGTGTCTGTCTTTCTGTCCTGTCTATCTGCTTGTCTCTCTGTCTCCCTCTCTCTCTCTCTCTCTCTCTCTCTCTGTCTGTCTGCCTCTCTGTCTGTCTGCCTCTCTGTCTGTCTCTCTGTCTGTCTGTCTGTCTCTCTCTCTCTCTCTCTCTCTCTCTCTCTCTGCCTCTCTCTCCCTCTCTCTGTCTGTCTGCCTCTCTGTCTGTCTGCCTCTCTGTCTGTCTGCCTCTCTGTCTGTCTCTCTGTCTGTCTGTCTATCGGTCTCTCTCTCTCTCTCTCTCTCTCTCTCTCTCTTTCTCTCTCTCTATCTATCTATCTATCTCCGAGTCTCTGGCTGTCTCTGGCTGTCTCTGGCTGTCTCTGGCTGTCTGTCTGTCTGTCTGTCTGTCTGTCTGACAGTCAGTCAGTCAGTCAGTCAGTTAGTGTATGTGTGTGTGCCTCGGTATTTATGAATGGATGGGTAACAACCGATGTGCAGGTCCCTGTGCTGCATCCTGGAGAATCATCAGACTCCTGAAGGAGTGCGGGTTCCTCGTGTGCTGGTCGGTCGGCCGTCTCGATCGGAAGGGCATCTATCGATATCCGATTTCTAGTGCTTACTTCTTAAAAGAACACACCATCCGTGGCTGACTGTCTGCCTCTCCGCCTAGCTGACTGGCTGGCGGGAAAGGAAAGGAAGGAAAACATATAAGTGTGTCTCTCTGTTTCCCTGTCCGTTTGTCCCTGAATCTCTTTGTCTGTAACCTTGGCTGTCTGCCTCTGTGCATCTTTATTTTAAGTGGTGTTTGTGCTGTGCTAGGTAGTAAGTAAGTGTGTTGTGTCAGACTGAGTATGTACTGTGATGTAATGACCTTGCCCTCTGTTGTGCATGAATGTCGCCGTGAGCGTGTGCTGCTTTTGTTGAACTGGGTTCGCAACTCTGCATTAACCTTTAGAACTATTTTTGCTTGGGCGCGAAATCAGCTTTCAAGTACTTTCAAGCTAGCTTTCAAGCCAGCGAATGAAAAGAAAAAGTTTTTGTGTTCTGACATACTGAATGAACTCTTTGCAGGTCCCCTTTATGGGTGGCGTGGAATTCCTTCCTTACACAAACTAAAAAATACTCTAGAAAATACTTTAATAATATTTAAATTGTAACTTAATCCATGCTGCGTAACATGCATCTTCATGCACTTAACTGAATTTCTACATTAATATAATAATACAATTATTAAAGATGTTAATATTGAAGAATATAACTTAATTGATTTGTATTCTTGTATTTTATAAGGTAGAACAGTAATACCTACAGTAATACCGATACCTACTACCATCAGTTAGTGTTTTACCTTAGTAGCGTACGTACGAAATGGCTTATGCACTATTGGTACAGTCTATCACTAATATATAGTGCGATTCGCTATTATTTTGCCTAATTGATTAATTGAATTAATTTACTTATATATAGTCTGGTTTTAACAAAAAAAAAATATTTTTTTTTTTTCCCCTGTCAAACAACTGTTGTTTAACCGTTGTACAAGTTTTGTTCATGTGTGTGCATAACTATATTCTTAAGAGTTAATTGTTGTTATTGTAGGTTTGGGTTTAAGTAGGTTTAGGTTAGAAAAGTGAAAAAAAAATCTGATCCGATCATATCGACATCATATCGTTTATTTTTGTATATTTTTCTAGAATCTAGATATCATATATTTTTTTAAATATAGAGCCGACCTAGGCGCGGAACTAATCAAATTGAATCAATCAATCAATCAATCAATCAATCAGAGTTCCATGCAGACATGCATATAAATTTTACATCTTAAATAAAGAAATATTAAATATTATCATAATATTATACATAGAAGATGATGCGCATGAGGAGCATATGTGGTAATGCATTCATCTAGGCAGTCATGAAAGGACCGGGCGTCGGTTTGTGGTATTCGTGTCTCTATACATTTCGATCGAGGAGCAAAATGGGGCCGGGGAGGAGTTTGTAGCTGTTTACGATCGAGTGCATGATCTGCATGCATGCATATCCGAGAGGACCCCCGCGCCAAATCATCCGCTCCTTGTTCGGCTCTCTCTGCACGCTTGCAGAAAGACTTTCTCCCAAGGGGTTTTTGTAGCTGGCTGCCGTCTCGATCTGCCTTTCACTGCCACACTGCGAGCACAATTTCCGAATTCCTTTTATACACCCAAGTAGGCAGAGATTGAGTGTGGAGGAAACGGATGCATTGAAGAACCGCCTCAGTGCGCGCAGGGGGCAAACAGTAAGGTCACTGAAGATCGAGAGAGTGAGACCAGATGCACCCACCCACCCACCCACCTACAAACGTTCTCCCTAATCAAGAGCGATTCGGAGGAGTGTGCAGCCTCACAACTGGCCGCCCAGTGAGCGATGTTTCAGCTCATCTCCTTCGTGCCTCCTCCTTTACTTCTTGGAAGAGACAAAACGGGAGAACCCCTTGAGGGGAGTTGCTTGGCGCAGGGGGAAGGGAAGGAGAGGGAGAGGGAGCATCTGGTCCTGCATATCTTTGAGGTCTCTCATGTGGGTAGAGGCGAGTGGCTGGCGGACGTGAAATTCTCTTTGGTTCCTCTGCAAGGGGGGAAAGAGGAGCGGCGAATGGAGACTCTGCACGCTCGCTCACTCTCGACTACCAACGAGGACGCTCGCAGAATACTTTCTTCTGCGCGCGTGTCTGCATGCAGCGTCTAGCTGGATTCCCGGAGGTTGACCAAAACCAACCACCCAAAAGAGGGACTCTGAACGGAAGAAAGGACGATCGAACCGACAGAGAGGGACTGGACCAGGACGGTATGTACGTTGGCTGACGTGTCAATCACTCGATCGATCGATCGGATGGATCTGTGCGTGAAAGGAAATGAAGGAAAAGGCTCCAGCGGTCGAGTCAAGCGGGTGTGTGTGAGTGAAGGAAGGAGGGTGAAAGGAAGAAGAAGCGGAATTACACCACTCATTCATGTATGCACATAAGACGAGCGAATGAGTGCATGGAGGCATCAAGCGGGAGTGGAAAGATAAGGAAATACAAAAGGAGGGTCTGAGGGGGTGGGAGGAGAATACAGTGGGGCTACCTGTTCTTTCGTTCCGACCTAAACGAATGAAATGAAGAAGCAAACAAAACCTCCGTGCCAACAGAGAAAGAGAGAGAGGGGTATCAAAAGGAAGTTGAAAGAAAAGAAGAGATCTCGGTGTGGGATTGGATGGGATAGAACGAAGCAAAACACTCTTTCTCTTTCTTTTTTTGCAGGCCAGGGAGAGAGAGGTGGAGACAATGGTTTGTCGGTTAGCTTTACAGGTTCGGGTACAAAAGAAAACAATGTCATTCAACACCCGCGTCGCACAGACCCTAGCTCCCATCCTTTCAATTTGACAACTTCAATTCCATTATTGAGAACCACTTCATTAGACTACAAAGGGAAGGGGAGGGGAAGGAAGAGAGGCAGCGAACCTACTCCAATTTTTCATTCATCTTCTTTTCCTTTCACCCATGCAGGCTGCTGCCTCGTGTTGTTTGTCCCTTTCTTTCTTCTAATGTTGCTTGCCAACAACCTTAGTTGGTTGCTCACTCACTGTCCGGACACCAGGATCGATCAGAGAAGCGATCACACTTAAGCTGGTCGGGGCAAAAGCGAAGGGCACGAAATGGGAGAAAAGGTAAAGGGAAAAGAGCGACACTTCGCCTGCAGGACCGCGCCCCGCCCTTGGCTTCTCTCTCATTCCAACTTTGTCCCTAGCTCTTTTCTTTCTTTCATTTCGCCCATCCATCAGTCAGTCGGTCAGTGGCGGCTCTTCCTTCCCTGGCAGGCAGAGAGAAGGGGATCATGATGGCACTAGGGACAGAGAAAGCCGAGGAAGGACATTGGGGAAGCAGCTTGAAAAGAAAACACCGGGTCGGGTGTTTGGAATGAAAAAGGGTCCGAAAGGAGAGGCCCAGAAAGTTGGAGGAAAGTAAGGTAATAGAGAGGGGAACAGAGAGGGAAGAGATGAAGAAATATTGCAACGTTTCGTCCGAAGGGAAGAGGCGAAGAACCGAAGTGAACAGAAGACGTATGAGGAGGTTGAGGCGAGTGTATTATTATCAACAAGAAGGACGCATAGGGCCGGTCAACTTGTGCGTTCGTTCCTTTTAATCCTCTTCCTCTTCCTCCTCTTCCTCTTCTTCTTCGCCTTCTTCTGAGACTTCCTCGCTGTCTGCCTCTTCTAGTTCCGACCCCCCTCTACCAAACACGGCCCCCCCACGTGTCCGTAGTCTCTTTGACGCCGGCTCTTCATACTCTTCTTCCTCCTCTTCATCTTCGTCTTCCTCCTCTTCCTCTTCCTCTTCCTCTCCTTCCTCTTCTTCTTCGTCTTCCTCTTCTTCTTCTTCCTCTTCCTCCTCTTCCCCTTCTTCCGAAGACGAGGAAGACTCAGAAACTATTCGTTTGTGGTTTTTTGCTTTCGCTTTCGCTTTCCCTTTCTTCCCTCCCACCTTCACCTCAATGGTGTTTGCCCCCCACTGATTCTGTCGACCCCCCCGGCCACCCCCGCGTACCACCCCCCCGCGTCCAACGCTCCCCCCACCCTTCAACCCCTTCTTGCCTCGGCCTCGACCCCTTCCCCCCGACCCATCGATTCTTGAAGAACTAGCAACCGAAGGGCCTAGAGAAGAAGCAGCAGACTCAGACGGGCCAACACGGGAACTTTCAACATCCCCACTGCGTACTTTCCGTGGCCGTCCTTTTGTTTTCGCAACGGGTACGGCAAGGAGAGACGACTTCGAGGCAGAGTTTGAAATAGGGGGTTTCCGAATTCCACTCGCAGTGCGGTCATCCATCTCAACGGTCATTCCCCTCCCCCCTCGCCCCCCCCTTGAATTTGACCCTCGTTTCCCTCCAACCCCCTCACCTCCCCTTCCTGATAGTACGTTCTTACCTCTTCCTCGTCCTCTACCCCCTCCGTCCTCTGTACCAACAGACGCAGCAGCAGAAGACGAACTTCGCTTATGTCCAGCACGATCAACCCCCTTTCCTCTAGCTCTTCCCCTCTTTACACCCCCCCTCTCTGCAAGACTCGTCCCCCCTCTCTTACTGGACGACGAAACAAGGGATGATAAATGGAGCACATCCCCCTCATCCTTTACCAGAATGGCCCGTCTCTTGACAAGCGTCTGCAAAGAAACGGGACCTCCATGAGGCCTCTTGCTGATAACTGCCTCTTCTTCTTCCTCTTCACCCTCATTCTCTTCAACATCCTCGTCTTCTACATCCTCATCATATTGCTCCTCCCCTTCCACCCCCATCTCGACGTCCTCATCTTCCTCCTTTGGAATTATGCCTTTCAAACCCCTTCCCCTCCCCCTTTTGCTGACAGACGAAGCGCCCCGCCCCCGTTTACCGCGCACTACCCCAGAAACCTCCAACCCCCCCCTACCCCTTCCACCCCTCCCTCCCCCCGTTGAAGACTTCACAGAGTCCGAAGCCAACGAACGGCCAGAAGCCCCAGACAAAGTGGCACGAACCCTTCCCCCCCTCACTCCCCTACCCCTCCCACGCCCCCCACGGGTCCCACTTGCACTCCCACGTTTATCTTTCACAACCCCCCCAGAACCCAACTTTGGGACCTTCGTATCCGGCGCCTCATCCTCCGAAGAAAGCAACCCAAACATATCATCCGAGTCATACACCTCACTCAACAAATCCGCCTCTAACAACCCTTGCAACGCTTCTGGGAAGGACAGCAACCCCCCTCCCTCGTCTCCTGCGGCTGCCGCAGAAGAGGAAGAGGAGGACGAGGGGTCCCCTGAACCCCCTCTGTCTCCCCCCAGGGCGGCCGTACTCCCCCCCACCGTGTGGCCTGAGCCGAAGTGGTGCAGAGCTTGTCTAGCATGGGCGGCTGCTGCTGCTGCTACCGCGAAGACAGAAGGATTTTCCAAAGTCGAGGGATCTGTTTCCTCTTTTTTCTCTTCCCGTCTCCTTCCCCTCCCCCCTGCCAACCCCTTTGAAGAGGACGAATTTGAATTCTTGGGACGCACACGGACGAGCTGACCCTTCGACAAAGTCTGTATAGTCTGTCGGGCAGTCTCAGAATCAAGGGAAGCATGCACGTCGACCAACCCCCAAGAATTTCCAATACGATACCTCAATCCCTCCATTTTGATCCGTGTGACAGCCAACGGACGGGGTCGTCTCCTCTGAAACAGAAGAGATGCCGTTCTCTCAAAGAAAGTTGGCAACCCCGATTGGGAATCGTCAAACGCTCGGGGTGCCTTTCGGGGTGAGGTCGAACCCCCACCTGCTGACACCCCCCCCCTTGTGGGTTTCCGTATTAGCCCTAGTTTTTCTGCCTTCGAGCGATTCGATACAGCAGCTGCTGAGTGATTCGCATGAGCAGACTTTGATGTTCCCCTCATCCACAACCCCCCCTTTCGAGTCTGCTGATGATGACCGTCACCGCCCACTTCATCCATCGCCTCTACACCCCCCCCCACGGGGACACCGTTAGCCTCCAGCAACTCAGCAGGAAAGGCGCCCAGAGGACCACTCGTTGGGGAGACGCCAGGCGAAGCGCCGGGAAGGGAACCCCCCCCCTGTCCTGTGGGCACGTGAGAGGGGGCACGACGAAAGCCCCCCCCGACGGCAGCGTTCCACTGTTTCCAATGGGACGCGTTCCTTTCACGGAGAGTCATTCTCTCTCCGAGACCGCCGGCACGAGAGCTCTGCAGAGGCAGGCAGGGCAACAGACAGACAGAAAAACAGGGAGACGACAAGATAGACTGAGCTGCACATTTTTGGAGTGCACCTCCGGAATGCATTGAAAGAGAAGATAAACGCATCACTACAAATGCAGGTCCCATGACTCCGATGTACTTCATCTAACTCATATATTAATACACACAGAGGGAGAAAGACATTTTCCAGTTGCATGCACTCGAAACGATCTTGCTTGGTTTGCGTTTGTTTGTGTCACCTATGAATGATCCAACAATGAAGCCAAAATGAACAACGATGCTTAAGCAAGCCATCGTTGACAGGCAGTGACACATACTGAGAGAGATTTCATGAACACACAGACTGACAGATGGACGCGCCCGCAAAATGCATACACACATACCCAAAGACACACATGCCACGCGCGTCTGTGTGTGTGCGCATGTGTGCGTGTTGAGAAGAGCCGAAGCAAAGAGAGACCGAGGCGGACATGAAGTGGCGCCAAAAGAAGCCTGGTCGCAAGCAAACAAGTGCATGAGGCTACCCACCCACCCACCCCTCCACCCGAGCTCTGACCGACCTGTTGTGCCTTCCCATGGACCTTGGCGTCCTTTCCCCTGTGGAGCATTCCCGGAGGGGGCTCTGGGTGCCAGAAGGCACGGGCGAGGGGGCGGCACAGACGGAGGGTCTGGTTACGCCAGTGCTGCATTCGTTCATTCATTCGTTCGATTGTTCGTTCATTCGTGTGGTGTCGCACGCACACACACACACACACACGCACACACACACACACAACCATCCCCCACAGAGACAGATAAAAATAGCGAGAACGAAATTCCCCGACGCCCATCTTTGCCCAGTCGGTGGGTCCGCACATGACATGGCAAGGCAAAAGTGCTCATTGTCGGCTTTCACACATGCATGCGGACGCTAGGACGTGTCACATGCAAGACAGATGCCAGCAACCAACGACGTACCTCACAGAGCTGCCTCCTGGTGTCCTCTGACTGGTGTTTGAGGACTCCAGCCTCATTCACCACAGCCACAGCTGCACAGAAAATTTACAGACAATCGTCAACTCACATCAGACACAAACAAGCAGCAGCTTCGCGTCCTTCCTGTCTCTTCACCCACTTTCACCAAGTGATCTACCCGTTTATCGATTACCGAAGCACACGCAAATGGACACACACACATCGACTCTCTCTCTCTCTCTCTCTCTCTCACACACACACACACACACACACACACAGACACACACACACACACACACAGAGAGAGAGAGAGAGAGAGAGAGAGAAAGCGAAAGCAAGTCAGATCTCTGAAAAGAGAGTCAGTCCCTACCCCCACAAATGAAAGAAAGACTGCCCCAACAAACGAACCAACGAACGAACGAACGAACCTTCGTCTAGGTCCATGAGGTACAACGAGTCCTTTGTCCCCTTGCCCTTCCCCCCTGCAGAAGCAGCCAGACCTCCATTCGCCCCCCCCCCGACAGTGGAGGCAGACACATTGAGTACAGACCGTGTACCCCCCCCCCC
>JAHBMJ010002938.1:0-15102 GCA_018398765.1 Chromera velia
TGTATATATATATATATATCTTTCTGTGTGTGTGTGTGTGTATCTTTCTGTGTGTGTCTGTGTGTCTGTGTGTGTGTGCGTCCATGTGTGTGTGTGTGTGTGTGCGCGCGCGCGCGTGTGTGTGTGTGTGGTTGTCATTAAGGATCCGTCAGTGCCTGGAAATAGATTCTTCAGTAGCGTCCCAGGAGGCCCTCTGAAAAGTGCTTTCGGTTTCCATCGTAGGGAAGAGGAGAAGAGTTGAGAGACAGCGGGGAAAAGACAAGGAAAGCAAGGAAAGAAGCGAGGAAGGCGCCAAGAAAAGAGGAATTGAGGAAATGACAGGTACTTGACATTAGCTACGCGATTCTCCTTGTCTTTCTGTCCTGTCTGGTCTTCTTGTCTCTCTTCCTACCGGCCTCTCTAACTGACTGGCTGACCTCTTCCACGTCATTCTGCACAGTGTCCCATGTCTCATCAGCCATTTTCTTCTTGTGGGCGCTCGTCTCCTCGTCAGACGATTCGGCGTCTTCCGAGTCTTTCTGGAAGGGAAGGAAGGAAGGAATGTTGACAGGAAGAAAGGGACAGGGCAGGGCAGGGAGACAGAGAATACTAACCGGCATTCACGTTGAAGACAGGAAGCGGTAGACAGAAGTATGATGGAAACACGGACAGAAACATAGACGGAAGAGAGGTGAGGCAGTCCGCCAGTCAGAACGCGGAGAGAAAATCCCACAGCATCTTGAGAAATCCAAAGTAGTCAAGCAAAAAGGTTGTCTGTCTGCCCCTGTGCTTCCCAAGGGCCCTGCCTGACCTCTTCGGAGCTTGACTGTTCCTCCCAGACAAACTGTCCTTCCTCATCCACCATCTGCTTTCCTGAAAGGGGACCTCTCGCGTCTTCGTCCTCCTCGTCTTCCTCTTCATCGTCGTCTTCGTCTTCATCTTCGTCTTCATCTCCGTCATCGTCATCGTCGTCATCGTCGCCCTCCATCCCCCCTTTCTCCTCACCCACTTCCTCCTCACTTTCATTTTCATCCTCCTCGTCCTTCTCTTGATCTGACTCCTCCTCTTCCTCTGCTTGCTTCCCTTTCCCCTTCGTTCCCTTCTTCCCCTTTTCCAACGCATACAGTCTTGAGAGATCCTCTCCCCTCTCTCGCGGTTTCTTCCTTCCGTACGGATCTCTGCTGGCTGACAGACGAAACCGATCGTCTGTGAAGAGTCTGCACCCATACACACGGAAGACGAGGAGAAATCCTGGAGGGAGAGGGGAGGAGGGAAGAACGGAGACTGGGGGGAGCCACCTGACGTGTTTGCACAGAGAGACAAATTCAAGTACTTACTTGCTGAAACGTTCGTCCACCACGGTCTTTTGGACTTTCTTCGGCACAGGCTTGAACCTAGGGTCCTTCTGCCATGCGAAACGCCTGTCCAGCCTCATGCCTCCCGTTTGTTGAGACATCTTTCCACGAAGGTCAGGCAACGGAGACGGCTGGGGCCTCTCTCTCTCTTTCAGAAGACAACTGCACTCTAACGACCGTGTAACAGGGAGAACTACCCACAAGACAAACAGCGAAACTGGAAAGGATGTGAGTGGCGGGATGGGAGCACTTATCAATGGAACTCGAGATATCGTTTGCAAAGCCTATAGCTTGCATGTACTGTCAGTCTCAAACCGATTCGAGCGTGACCCGATTTTCAGCGGCGGTGGCAGAGATTGGCAGAGTGACCCCGGAAAGCGATGCGCGCGTTCTATAGTGGGGTACTTAATTAGAGAAACTTGCAGTTGGTCACAAAACTCGGGACCACACGAAGACAGTCTGGCTGTCGACCGAACTTTGAGACTGCTCGACTGTTGGTGCCTTGTATGGTGGCAGTTGGTGCAGTGCTCTGCCAATGATTGCGGCATTGCCGGAAGAGCACTTTGGAAAGCTAGAAGACGTTTTCCTTCCGTTTTGTCACAGGTGCTTTCTTCAAGACTCTGTTCGGTGATGTTGCCGTTTGTCGATCAGTAGGAGCGAGCTGCATTCCTTTCTCCGTGTCTCACTTATATTTGTCCTTTTCAGTCGCCATGTTGTGGCTAAGTCCCACTCTTCTGTTTTGTATGTTTGTATTCTCTGCTGGCGTCCCGGTGGTGAGTCGGTCGAAGGGCTTCCTGCCCCGCAACAGGGCCAGTAGAGGAGACGGCGAAGAGAAGGAGACATACAGAGGCCGTCTCCTAACAAGGGAGCGCAGCTGTGTAGGAGGTGGGGTGTCCTCCTGCAGAGCTGCTACTTCCCCCCATGGACCCGCCCTCTTTTCCTTTCTCAACACGCTAACCGCAATTCCGCGACACCGGTTGAAGCCGCTCTCCCGCCTTCGTGCCACCTCTACAGTTCGGACTGCCTCGAATGCTAGTGAATTGATGAACATACAGACTGTGGAAGACATGAGTGAGGCGGAGGTGGGGGGGAAGAAGCTGAGATGGGCCCTGATCCCCTACGGAGGATATTACCAAGACGCAGAGGATTGCCTTGTGGGGTGCAAACCCAAGGAGGGGGAGAAGGCACTTATGTTCATTCTCCCGTCAAATGGTATGTCAGACTTTCAGTTCAGATGCAGGCTTCCAAGATCTGTGTCATGATTTCATTTTGTTCTCTGCTTCTCTCTCTGCCTTCCTACTGTCCTCGCCTTTCATCTCTTCCTCTAGCCTCCCCCGCTCGCTCTCTCTTTTCCTTTCCGGTCTATACCTCCGTCAATGGGGGGGGATTCATATAGTCTGTTTGGGCCCCTGTGCACCTGCAGCTTGTTTTGATCGTTCCTTCGTCTCGTCTCTTTGCACGATTCCGCCCTCTATCCATCTCATCGAAATCTCCCTTCAGGTGCTCTTGTGACAGTTTCAGACCTCCGTTCGTTGGTTCGGACTGTGGGGAGGCAGAGAGAAGAGGAGGAAGAGAGGAGAAGGGCAGCCTCAGGGGAGACGGGAGGGAGCCCCCCTCTGATCTTCGACCGCTTCTTTGCGACAGACGAAAGGAGAAGGTACCTGGGCCTCGTAACTGCTGGGGACCTCCTGACAGGGGACGAGTCGGAGGCTTTGCAGGGACATCTGCGCAGGGGGGAGGTGATCGAGTCAGTCAGTCTGTGTGTCAGTGTGTCTCTCTGTCTGTCTGTCTGTCTGTCTCATCCTCTCCTTGTCTGACTGTGTCGGGCTGTGGAATCGTGTGACCATCTCTCTTGTCTTTAGCCACTTCTTTTGACCGGTGGGATTGGACAGGCAGGGCATCTCTCTTTCGTGTCACAGTTGTTTGAATGGGTTTGCGTTGATGCGTCCAAAGGCGTATGGTGACATTTGACTGGGGAGTCGTGGGTGGAAAGAAACTTACGTAGAAAGGACACAAAGTGTTTCGTCAGCTGCCTTGCTGCCGACGAGCTGTTTCTGCCCACTTTCCTACTTCTTTGCTTATTTGGATCTTCCCTCTCCCTTTTGACGCCCATTCCGTCGTTTGTTTTTGTTGGTTCGATCGTTCTCTCAGGGTGAGCGAGAACCTCGAAAGGGCCTGCCTTCGTCTAACGCGTAAAAACGCGGCGTTTGCCCCTCTGCTAGACTCCCGAGGTTCCCTCATGGGCGTCTTGTCCCCGCTGGATGTGCTGAGAGAGAGGGAGACAGAATTCACAGACGATATGCTCAGGTCAGCATGCCTGCCTGCCTGGGTTGGGCTGGGCTGCATGGGGATGATTGATTGATTGATTTTGTGTGTTGTCAGTGATGCACGCATTCATGTGTTTCTGGGGGGTCATATTTGCATTCCATATGTCTACACTTCAGAATAGTTAAAACCGAAGACTGTCAAAACTGGAATATGATGCTGAGGAGAGATCACGGCAGGGGGGGCGGATGGATGGAAGAGACGAAAAGAGTAATATTATCAACAGACAGAGGCAGGGAGGCAAAAGATGTTTTGAGATCTGCGTGTACTGCACTTGCATTGCTTTTCTTCGTGTGGAGCAGGTACGAAGGAATCTTTTTCGACCCTCCTCGGATTCAGGAGATGAAGGAGAGAGAAAGGGAAAGAGAGAGAGAGCGGAGGGGTGACCGCGAAGGCTCGTCTGAGATTTCTTCTGAAGGTTCCGGAAAGGACGTGTCTGCTCTGTCACCGACAGCAGACGCCTTAGGAGAGTGGGGGGAGATGGGAGAATCAGCTGAAGGGGGAGGGATGCTGAGTACGTACTGGAAAACTCCCATTACATATCATGTGAAGAGCCGGGCTTCCTGGCTCGTAGCGCTTTTGGGTCTGCAGTCGCTGTCGTCAATTATCCTCGCGCACTTTCAAGTAGGTCCTTGGTTTTCTTTCTTTGCATTCATTCATTTTCATCTCGCGACGGCTGGGGGGGGGAGAAGGATTGGAACTTGGGGCAGAGGTTTGATTGTCTGCTTTTTTGCTTTGTTTCTTTTTTCCTGTACTGAAGATGCCTTTCAGTGGATGGACGAGTCGATCAGAGAAGCAGCCGGTCAGAAAGAAAGATTTAAATGCAGAGGGAGAGACCCTCGATCGGTTTCACGACAAAAAAGGAGCAATGAAAATCTTTCTGTTGTGCGTGCCTCTTTGCTGCTGCAGGACGTTGTGCAACGGCACATCGTGATTGCACTCTTCTTGACAATGCTGACGGGAACTGCCGGTGAGTGCCTTGACTGTTTGTTTTTCGTGCTTTCTTGAGTTGGATCATCGTTTCTTTCTGCGGGGGGTTCGTGCCATCAATAGAAGAAGAAACCTTCGCTTTCAGAGAGGTGTTCATGCCGCGTATACACGCTGTTCCTCTTCCATGCGTCTGTTTTAAGGACGGGGAGAGAGAGCCTTTCTGCCTAATGACCCAGCACTGACCCGTCCCCTCTTCTCTTTGTCCATGAGTAGGCTCGATACGTTCTCCTGTGCTTGTTCATTCACCCTTCGACCTATCTCGCCTTTTCTCTCATTCGAAAGGAGAATCCACCAAGCAGCGTCCAAATGGATGTGTGTGCAACCTCGATTGATTGCCTGACGATCCATCCTTGCGTTTGTCCGCCCGTCTTCTTTCAGGAAATGCGGGTAACCAGTCGAGTGCCACGGTTATCCGGGGCCTTGCAACTGGAGAGGTAACAGACCAGAATGCAATGGAGGTGGGTGGGTCAGCGGTGAAGAGAGAAAAGAAAAGAAAGAGCTTTCTTTTGTGTTCCTTCCAGCATGACGTTGATCAGAATCGTATGGTGGGGTCTGTCAGATTTCTTTCTGATGTTCAGAGGTGGTGTGGCGAAGTAGTAAGAGACACCCTCCTTCGCCCTGCTGTCCGCTGGTTTGCGTTCGTGGACACGGAAGGCTTGGGAGTTTTGTCTGCTGCTGAAATCGCCCATGCAGAGCGGAGCGAGGAGGATGGATGGGTTGTTAACAGGGTTTGTCGATAAGAAGGGAATGAATGAAAAGTGTGGGGGGATGGATCACTCTCCCTTTGACGAGGATGATTGGCTAAACGGCGAGGAGGCTTCTTTTTTTTTTTGCTCCGACGAGTGCGACCAATTTTTCCTTCTTTCCCCCTTATTTTTTTCTTTGTGCTTGCCTGCTTTGTCCTTCCTTCAGGTGGTTGGGAGGGAAGTTCGGATAGCAGGTCAGTGAGGGTGTGAGTGATGAGAAAGGGCATCAAAGGGTCTATGAGAGCATTAGTGTGTGTGTTGGAGGAGGAAGAGAGCACGGCCGAAGGGGGCGGAAAGGGGGACATCGAGAAACCGACAGCCACGGAGCGCTTCCAGTGACTCTTAGTCGCAGTTGTCTGTCGGTTTTTCTCCCTTATTTCGCCTCTCCCACTCTCTTCGTCTGCGGAAGGCGCCGTGCAGTTTGTTTGTCCAATTTCTCTCGATCTCTCATGCCGCCTTTGTAGCACTGCATGATCCCCTGACTGTCCCTGGCTCTGGCTGTGTGCAGCGATTGTTGGGTTAATGCTGAGTGCGGCTTCCTTTGTTCGAGTGTTTGTCTCTGGGGGAAGCCTGGGGGCGTCTGCTGTTGTGGCTTCTGCGATGGGCCTGACGACTGTGGGGGCAGTTCTTTTGGGGACAGTTGTCCCGATTGTCTTGGTCAGTCAGTCGGTCAAACAGTTCACGTTTGAGAGACAACGGAACCGTAGTTTTGTCTTGCATTACGTGTCACATGCCTTAGCTTGGTCTCTGAGAAGAAAAAAACTGAGTGTGTGTGATGGTTTGTCTGCATGGTCGGGCTCTTCCTGCATGGCAATGAAGTACGCGTAGTGTTTGAAAGAGAGGGACCCGATTGCCGCGTTTGTGTTAAACAAATTCGCACCCTGTGTCTGCCTGTATTCCCACCGTGCGGCTCTCCGATGACCATTACACAGATCGAATCTGTCTGGGGTTGGGGATCGACACTCTCTGTGTGGATGTCAGATCGCCCTTTCCGTCTCTTCTTGTCTTTACCCTCCCTTTTGCAGGCAAGGTTTGGATTAGATCCGTGCACCTGCGCATCTCCCGCACTTGCAACAATAACAGATGTGCTGGGAGTGTACGTGCTCTGCTCGTTGGCAAATTCAGTGTTAACGGGATGAACGAACGACTGTAAAAAAACGCCGGTGTTACGCCGCAATCAAATATTGAAAAACTTGAATAAGCTCGTGAAATCAAGTAAGATTTCTCTATACCAATATAGACATCAATAAAAACATACAAGTAAAAACTCAGATAAAAATGCAAGCCACGTTGAGTTTTAGGGATAACTATCGTATCGATATCGTATCGGTATCGAAGTATCGACTATCGGTTCTTTCTCGAACGGCCGAGTATCGGTTACTATCGGCCTGCTTAGAGCTTGTAAAAGACTAGCTGGGCTACTATGTGGTAACGCGCGCCGGGCCAGGTTTCGGTGCTCGAAGACCGGGCGCGGCCAGGCCTAGTATCGCGTATACCATCCCCAACCGGCTCCATGCATGGATGAATGCGGAACCGGGTCGCTGAATTCAGCCTCAGCGGCCAGAACAGCCCGACTTGGCTTCAAGACAAGATTGCATATACACTGCATCAGATCTAATAAAGCTTTATCATTTCCGTTTCCTGAACAAAACCGCTTCTGGACAATCAAAGCATCATAACAGCCAGAAGGGAAAAAAATAAGATAAGGTGTGGACATATTATAAACGTCAAGCGGATAGAAATTTCGTCTCCTCAGCATGCAGAGTTGCTTGACCCGTTGTTGTCCTGTCGGAATTGGCTCACTGGCCAACATCCAAACAGCTCAACGACAGTAGTCTAAGAATCGTCTTTCCATAGTGTTGTTTCTTCTTTTTGTGCCGTCTTGGAGCTTCAGGAGTAACCGGAACGACCAGGATGTCAACATGGGCACACTGAGATTCGGAAAGGTCAGTCACGAGTGAGGTCACTGTCATTTAGTAATATCCATACTCTGCTATTGAAGGTTGCCACTTTACCATTGATGTTTACAGATGTTCAACCACTGAACATACCTTTGATGACCTCATCTTTTAGAAAAGCTTGCCACTTAGCGGCTTGCTGCTCGTTTTACGACATTGACCTAGCTTCCAGCAACGGTTCGGTCTTCACACCCTGTGAATCATAAAACACATACCAGGACCGTCTATCTATTTCCCTGTGGGAACCTTTGTAGTCCAACGTGTTTGTCTTGGTCTCTCAATACCGCAGAAGGAACTTATAATACCACAAGCAGTGCTGTTTTCGTTTTTTTAGAACTGGATTTGTCTAGGGATTTGCCCTCTCTGGAATGACCAGTGAGTTTGTCACTTGTGCCCGCTCTGCAGAGGAAGGACAGGGCTTCTCCAAGGTCTAGAAAGCTAAAGAGTGTCTCACCATGGATATATTCTGCCAAATTGTTGCAGCTTTGAAGTCTTAACTGGCCGTTTTATATATTGGTTGATTTTCATGGAGATACACACACATATAGATAAGCATACAGACCGTTGCACACTATTAGACCTTTGAGCTCAATTTTTTCTTCACTCCGCTTGCTGAGTATCAACCACCACGTCGCTCAAGAGAGTCCAACCTAAGCTGCTTGCTGTGTAGCTTGCTTTTTCTTTCTTTTTTGTGCTGCAAATCTATATGGTTCCTTCGTGAGTGCAGAATAGCATATAGATATCTGCGTTTTGCTCTAAATTTTGTATGCATTCACTTATATTAAATTTTGGGTGATTTTGGCACACACATCAGAATAAAATCGAGTCTAACAGTTTGCGTCTGATAGTTTGTCTACTGGGGGTGGCGGGGGGGTGTTCTGTCTCTGCTCCCCCCCCCCACTGCTAGAGGATGATCTTTCCTGTCCTCTCTGCCCATTTTCCTTTCCTTTTTTGTCACCTTTCTTCTTCGCCCACTTCTCATACTTCCGTATCACTCCGCTCAGTTGAGCCACTGTCTCTTCAGAAATATCAGGGAAACAGTGTTTTTCTGCGAGCCTCAGGGATTCAAGGACACACACTGACTCTGCAAGGGCATCTTAAAGAAGTATGCCCCCCCCCTCCCTTTTCTTTGGATCTTGAGTTGGAGACGGCAAGTGGAATCATAGATTCAACTTTGAATTCCTTGCTCTGCTTCCCATCTGACACCTTCAAGACCCTTCGGAGAACGGAAGAAACCCATTTCTTCCTATTGATGCCTTGGCTCTCCATGTTTGTCCTAGAATACAACTTAGAAAAGAAGGACTTCTGATGGATGAGTGAGGATTTGATGGGTACTGAGCGGTTGCCTTGTTCTACTACTGCTTGGTTGCCCCGCAGAGGGGCGATTCTCTTCACTTCTTCTGGGACACAGCGCCAAAACAGAATCCCTGCCAACCTATCTCCAATATCCACCCCAAGTTTCTTCATCTCTGCGTACATAAGCGAGAAACACTCTAATGACTCCCAAAGAGATAGAGACGCGATGGAGACGAAACGAAACATGAAGAAGAGGAAGCAAAAGAGAAGATGGATCATGGAGTCTTCATCTACCTGCAGATTAAGGTTTTTGATCCAGGGTTCCCNTCTGCTCCCCCCCCCCACTGCTAGAGGATGATCTTTCCTGTCCTCTCTGCCCATTTTCCTTTCCTTTTTTGTCACCTTTCTTCTTCGCCCACTTCTCATACTTCCGTATCACTCCGCTCAGTTGAGCCACTGTCTCTTCAGAAATATCAGGGAAACAGTGTTTTTCTGCGAGCCTCAGGGATTCAAGGACACACACTGACTCTGCAAGGGCATCTTAAAGAAGTATGCCCCCCCCCTCCCTTTTCTTTGGATCTTGAGTTGGAGACGGCAAGTGGAATCATAGATTCAACTTTGAATTCCTTGCTCTGCTTCCCATCTGACACCTTCAAGACCCTTCGGAGAACGGAAGAAACCCATTTCTTCCTATTGATGCCTTGGCTCTCCATGTTTGTCCTAGAATACAACTTAGAAAAGAAGGACTTCTGATGGATGAGTGAGGATTTGATGGGTACTGAGCGGTTGCCTTGTTCTACTACTGCTTGGTTGCCCCGCAGAGGGGCGATTCTCTTCACTTCTTCTGGGACACAGCGCCAAAACAGAATCCCTGCCAACCTATCTCCAATATCCACCCCAAGTTTCTTCATCTCTGCGTACATAAGCGAGAAACACTCTAATGACTCCCAAAGAGATAGAGACGCGATGGAGACGAAACGAAACATGAAGAAGAGGAAGCAAAAGAGAAGATGGATCATGGAGTCTTCATCTACCTGCAGATTAAGGTTTTTGATCCAGGGTTCCCGATTTTTCCGGTGGTAAAGCGAGTTGATTACCGGTCAACCGGTGATTACCGGTAGAGTGGCCGGCCACTGGTAAAAAGCTTGATAAAGGATAAACAGACAAAGTTTACTTCAAAACTATAGTTTAAGAAATCTATTTACAATAGTAAACATTTTTTAAAGCATTGTAAGTTATTTGTTTGTTCATTTACACGGTTTAACTAAGTTTGACAGTCATTTACGTGTTGTAAATTAAGTTATCTATGGTTTAAGCTAGGGTTTAAGTGAGACATTAAAGGGCAGCCATGCTGTTTTAAATGATAAAACTGGAAAGACGGATTGCCATTGGCCTCAGTAGCATCTCAGTAGCATGTTGATGACCAAAAACGGTACACAATCGGCATAACTCGCCTCCACCAGCACTTTTGTGTGCCGCCACGCTATATTTATAGGCACCATACGAGTGTGATACAACAAATCTGACAATTTCGAAAGAGAGCACGTCCTCTCAAAAGAGGTTTTCACGTTTTAGGGCCAGGCTATCTGCTAGCTGCATCTTTACCTCCGCAACGACCACCGCTTCCGGTTTATAAACCTCCAAACCAGACAGATAAGCGCAAACAAACAACATATTTTTAAAAAAATCTTAATTCAATTCCTAAAAGTGCTAAAAACATTGAAAGAAGTCTTTAAAACTAAAGAATAGGAGTTGCACCGCAGGCAAATTTTTTTTTTTTTAGCTTCATTTTCTCCTCATTTTTTTCCAGTAAAACTTAGGTAAACGGAGTCCATTACCGGTAATCCGGTAATTACCGGTAGAGAGGGGTCGTTACCGGGCAAAAAAGCAAGCCTGTCTTAATCGGCTCTGCGTATGTTGTCTTCGCCCAATCTCAAAGCTTTTTCTCATACTCGGCATCTGAGTCAGCCCCTTTTTGGGAGATAGCATAACCGCTTTCACTTTGAATCGATTGGATAAGAGAAAGGATCGATTTGTCAGATTCAAGGCACATGATCATTAAAAAATTTGCGAGGAGTTGGAAACTTTTGACAGATGCAGTACCGCCCGCCCAGATAGAGACAGCTTCTCTATATTTCTGAGGGGTAGAGAATTCCAAGCGAGCTGAAGGACGGTCAGATGACCACTGAATTTTTTCTTTGGATATAACAACAGATCGAAACAGTAAATGAGGCTATTGACTGCAGATAAGCAAAGTATAGGTCATACGGACGTATACTAGCTATGCCATTGTCGAGCTCAGGATCATAAAGCCCTTTAGCTTGGACAACATACTCGTGTATAGAAAGTCTGTCAGTCTAAAGGTCTAAATTGAAACCTCTTGATGTTGATTTATCGATCTCAATCACCGTCAAGATGAAACGAAAATAAAATGTATGCAAAAATAAAATGCATGGAAACGTATGTACGGCAGCACGGCAGCGTAGGCCAATAGCGGCGTCGCTTGCAGTAGCGGCGACAGACCCACATTGCTCTACTTAGTTTCCATAAGATCTCGGCCTAAATTAAAGACTTAATTGAGTATGAAATTGTAAGTGTATGCATATGTTTTTACTCTAGATCGAGTTCTTCTACTGTTTTCTAGTTACGGTAAGATCTTGGGCCTCTAGACGTAAAAGGCATGATTCAGTAGCTAGTTCAGTAACTCGTTTAGTGACTAGGGTTGATTTGATAGATTTGGATTTGATTTGATTTGACTTGATTTGATTTGAGGTTATACGGCTCTTGATTTGCAAATCTAGTAGACGGATTTGAGATTGGATTTCAGGTTTAACATCATAGGTTCCCTAACATGCGCAAAATCTTCTAGTTACCATGCAATAACAACTCACAATTTTAGGTTTTTGACTGTCTAAGAAGGAATGATTCGATTTGAAACAATTTTGAAACATTTTTTAAAAAGAATGGTAGAAAACTTTATTTTGTTAAGATGTGTTTTTGTTTAAAAAATTGTTATGTTAAAGTCGCGCCTTAAAAATCAAAATTTGTAATAAGTAAAAATAATTAGAATGGGGGGTCTAGGGGGTGGAGCCCCCCAGGGCACAGATTTGAGGTTAAAAGTCAGATTTGATGTAGATTTGATAGGGGTATATAGAGGTATTAAAGCAAGCCCCACAGACCTACAAATTTGATTTGAGGTTAAGCCCGACCTCAAATCAAATCAAATCAAATCAAATCAAATCAAAGTATGGTCATGAAACTCATTTATATATGTCTGGCTTTATGAGGTAGACGCGTGCGTGATAGATCATACACCCCTAAATAAAGTCGATTGAAGATAGGAAAACAACCATTTCTGAGACGATTCAGAAAAGAAAAGAGTTAAAAAACTTCAAAGTTTGATGGTTATGTCTTAATTCTACCAATTTAACATTCTATAGCATTATGTAGCATTTAGTTTTTCCTTCTGAGTCAGTCTAGGCGTATCACAGCAAAAAAATAAAAAAAATAAACGTACCGGAATTTGCTTTAATTATTTTTTTCTTTTTTTTTGCAACACCTAAGCAACAGTTGTACAACACCAAAACAACAGTTACACAATACTTGAACAATACTTCTTTGTTATCAAACATCGTCAAAAAAAAAAAAAGCTAGAACTGCATGGCTTTAATTATTTTTTTTTTTTGCTGTGATACGCCTAGCTTTCAGTCAATCTTGCAACTAGACTTAACCATTATATATGCTCTATAGTATACGCTAATGGTAATGCTATTAAATTTAGTGGTCTGCGTTTTTACAGTAACTAACAGGTGCAGGAAGTCTGCCATGAGGCCTAGGAACAAGAGCTCTGCGTCGGTTGCCTTTAACGATCGCACGTTCTAACAGACCTCCCTGAACCTAACTACCATTTGAAAGTTTAAGCCGCATTTTTAGATAAGCTTGAAAGTCTGCGCCACAGGCGCAGATCATTTACGGTGTCTTGAAAGCTAAAGCTGCATATCTGGACAGTGTTTTGACCATCTATGCCGCAGGCGTGGACGGTCTCTTGAAAAACGATGACGCAAATAAAAATCATCTTGATTATATTTTTTCCAGTGGTACTTAAGTTCAGGGAGGTGTTCTAACACCATGAAAAAGGACCGGCCTTGCAGGATAAAAGTAGGAATATGGAGCCTATAATGGAGGACAACATTCATACAATATTCTCGTGACTGGCCAGCTTATATAATTGCCCTTCTGCTTACCACTAGCTGGGGCCGGGTCTTGCCCTAAGTCTCGGCTAGAGTCTCAGCAGTGTTGAACGACTCAGACGGTCGGATATCGTGTTGTTCACCGATATCAGCACGAACTGTCGGAAAGATTTGGGAAGGAGACCTTTCATGCATCCAAAATCGAGGATAAGGTGAAATCTGTTTACTAAAATATGTAAATTTCAGTGATATTAATTCTATGTATATGCAAATTTTATTTTTATCTTAATTATGCTATATAATTCAGAAAGTAAGGTCCAAATAAGGGATACTCATTCCATCTAGCATTCCACAATTTTTATTAGATTCGCTAGTAGATTCAGTATTTTTTTTTTTGAAATATTCACATAATAATTAATACATGATAAAAATTTCATGATATTAAATGACTTAGAAAATAATTGAAAGACTTTGTCTAAGAAAGAGATGAGAAAGAGTTTAATTCAATTCATTTTGATTTACTTCCGGTCCAACTTCCGGAGTCATTAGCTGCTAGCTCGACTTTTTGCGATTGTAACCCACTTTAAGATGCCTGTCTGGTTCTTTGTTTGATTTTCCCCTCCCAGTTGTAAAAAACAATTAGCTAGCAACCTCTTTTCCACCTATTTTTCAAATTTAGCCCCCAAAAATCACATAGAACGGGAACGCTAACCTGATAAGGCCGCCTCCCTCCCTCAGCCACCCCCCCCAACGCAACTGCTGCCCCCCTCAATTTCTCTTCGCAGATTGTTTCTCGAATTAATTCAGATAATCAGATATTTGCAAGAACAGGGCGACCTCTGGTATTTATTCTTCTGACCTGTTTCCCCCTCTCTCCTTCAATTGATTCACCGAACTCGTTGCCTGAATGTACAATCTTTATATTCATTCACACACATTATCACGCACACATTCGCACTTCTAGGCCTTCCCCCCGACCTCTTTCCTAACGAGCGAGACCCTCAAAACCTCTCCCCCCCCCCTCCGCGGCCCATCCACTATTAAAAAATTGGTAAGGAATCTTCAGCTTGGGAATATTTGGTATTGAAGACTAGAGAAAATCAGCCTTCGATGGGTCAGATGTTTTGATTTCAGCAGTGTTTTTTGCCTTATTTGAGCCTTTGTGGGAAAGTTTGGCAAGGGGGGGCAAAAAAGGGAAAATTTGGCAGGGGTCTGAAAGTTCTGGTACCAAAAATTCCCAAGTGGATGGGCCGTGCCCCCCTCCCCCCAATGACGAACAAGCTGGCTCTCTCTCTGATTGAGATTCTACAAGCTTGAGCATTTTTCTTTTTCTGACTCTTTCTTCTCACTGTTGTTTCTGAACAGTCTAGTGAGAGCACACAAGAACAACAGTTGACAGAAGAAAAGGAGCTGTCAGCATTTTTGTGACAACATTGTGATAACCAATCAATCACTAGCACTTCGGCAAGGTCTGTACGCGTACTCAGTCACAACTGCATCCTTCATTCCCCCCCCCTCTCTTAACTCAAAAACGTCTCCCCCACCTCCTCGCTTATCTCTCTCAAGTCCCCCCCTCCACACGCCAACCTCCACCTGCCCCTGCAGTTGACGCAGCCCTCATGTATATACCCCTGCTGGGTCTAGGTCAGGAATTCAACGCTCATCCTCCTCAAAGACGAAGTGGCTGTCGGGCAGCTTATCCTATTTGTTAAGAGATGCATCAGGAAACTGATGAAGAAACTTCTTGTACGGGATTCAAGCTACCTCTAGGCCGCCCGTCTTATTAAGGTTAATGAGAACCGTCATGTACACACTGTAGTACTTTTCGTCCACCGTTTAAATAAAGATGCACTTGTTGCTTCCCTCGGGACTCACCTGCTTCATGTGAAAACATAAAAAACTGTCGAACGACTTTTTTGTTTCTTTTACGTTGTAGCACCCGGTCCGGCCCTCGATAGAGAGTTGAGAGCAACACTTCGCTTTTCTTTGCTTGGGTATCCAGCTAAAGACTTAGTTGGGTTCGACCCCTGGACTATCAAAATCTAGATCAAAATTCATTTCTTTACCATTCCACATGAACTTGTAGGGTGTTTTAGAGGTGACGGACTCAAAATTCTTCTTTGAAAAGAGGTAAAAGTGACATCTAAACCCTATTTTAGAGAGCACATCCCTAGAGAGGCCTATTCTTCCCATAAGAAGGTCGTTTAATATTTTGAAGGTCAGATGTTTTTTTTTGTGTGACACCGGCCGCTTGACTGAAAAA
>JAHBMJ010002939.1:0-14627 GCA_018398765.1 Chromera velia
ACCCCATGTGTTCTGAAGTACTCTTGTCACACTTTCATTTGCCATGGTGATTGATTGGTGCGAGAGAGAATACATACCCACATGAAGCATCGCTACTTTCAAACAGAACACATGCAAACATATATGCATGCAGATAGACCGTTCAATGCATCCAAGTCAAAAATTAATCAAAACAGTTAGATGGCCCCGAAGAGCAGTGTTGCAGTTATCCCGCAGCGTTCATTCTCGGTATGGCCTCGCGGTATATGTAGCTGATTAAAGCCACGCAGAAAGTTGCACTCACATGCAGTCAGGGCTAGACTCAGGTAGAGTCAGGGTGGGGGCGTTATTAGGCGTTACCTGGTATTATCCAGATGTATGTAAGATTTAATGTGTTTTTCTTAAAAAATACGGTAGTCATTTGTCTCTGGTTTCAGAGACTCTAGGCTTAACCACAATTAAGTAAGTAAGTAGAATGAAGACTAAATTTAAGAAAATTTAAATCCGTGGCATAATTAATTTACTTATATAAATTATCCTTTATTTTTTATATAGAAAGCCGAAAAAATGTTTATAATGGATCTAAAATTTACAGGACTAAATCCATAAACAAATTTATCAATAAATTTTATACCTTGTTATATTATTGAATTAAAAAACATTAATGCAGAGACTTAATCAACAAATGACTCCTTAAGGCTTACTATGGTTCACTATGGTTTGAACATTAGTTTCATTTATTATATAGCAATCCTCAAAGTACATTCACTGCGTTGAGTTCATCCGTTTCTTCAAGATCAACGACTATCATCTCATTGCTCTTGATTTCGCAGACAAAGATCCATAAGACGCAGGACGGAAGGAGAGAAAGAAGGGGACTCTCTCTCCCCCGTTCTCGCTCTCTCTCTCTCTCTCTCTCTCTCTCTCTCTTCGCGCTCTCTCTCTCTTTTTGCGCCCTCTCTCTCTCTTCACGCTTTCTCTCTCTCTTCGCGCCCTCTCTCTCTCTTTACGCGCTCTCTCTCTCTTCGCGCGCACTCTGTTTCTCTCTCTCTCTCTCTCTCTCTCTCTCTCTTTCTCTCCTTCTCTCCTTATTTCTCTGTCTCTCTCTCCTTCTCTCCTTATTTCTCTCTCTCTCTCTCTCTCTCTCTCTCTCTCTTTCTTTCTCTCTCTCGTTCTGTCTCACGTCTCTGTTTCTATTTCTGTCTTTGTCTGTCCCTCTCTCAGAGTCTCTCTCTCTCTCTCTCTCTCTCTCTCTCTCTCTCTCTCTCTCTTTCTCTCTCTCTCTCTCTCTCTCTCTCTGTGTGTGTGTGTGTTTGTGTATGTGTGTGTATGTGTCTGTCTGTCTGTCTGTCTGTCTGTGTTTGGCTGTCTGTGTCTGTCTGTCTGTGTCTATCTGTCTGTGTCTATCTGTCTGTATCTGTCTGTCTGTGTCTGTCTGTCTGTGTCTGTCTGTCTGTGTCTGTCTATCTATGTTTGTCTGTCTGTGTCTGTCTGTCTGTCTGTCTGTGTATCTGTCTGTCTGTCTGTCCGAAAGAAAGGAAGCGATTCGAAAAAAGTGAAGTGAAGAAAAGACGATATAGTCTGTCTGTCTGTCTGTCTGTCTGTCTGTCTCTCTCTCTCTCTCTCTCTCTCTCTCTCTCTTTCTCTGGCTCTCTCTCTCTCTCTCTCTCTCTTTCTCTCTCTTTCTTTCCCTTTCTCTCTCTTTGCAGATAAAATTGAGCTGGGCGCACTGGAAATATAGAAGTAAGCCGGCCAAAAAGAGATGGAAATATGCTGGAAGGAAAGATGACATGCTGGAAGGAAAGATGCACGCGCACAAGAACGAGGTGGTCAGACAAAATGCAGCCTAGTGTCCTGGAGGAAAAGAGATGAGCAGGCACAATGCAGGCTGACGGAACTGAGGCAAGCATGCTGAAAAGAAAAGAACGAACATGCAGCAAGGAGATGGGCAGAAAGAACGTAAGCGAACGTGCTGGAAGGAAAAAAACAAGCAAGCAAGCAGGAGACGGGCAGATAAAATGCAGACGGGCGTGTCGAAAGGAAAGCAGCAAGCAGGCAAGAAGGAGACCGGGAAACAGAAAGCAGACGAACGGGCTGAAAGCAAAAAAGCAGGCTGGTAAGAAGGAGACGGACCAACGATTCTCTATTTCTCTTCTTCTTTCCTTCTCTTCTTTGTACCTTATCTAGAAGCTTCTTCTCTTCTTCTCTCAAAAGAGGAAGGTGGGGGTCTCGGACTTTCTCTTCTTCTTTCTTTTTCTTCTTCGTATCTTTTACGAGAGAGAAAAGTAGGAGCCGGGGAGGGGAGGGGATTGCGATTGGTTTCAAGCGCCGCCGCACGTGGCCTATTCTAACATACGCTTTTCTAAGCCAATTGGAAGCAGAGCTTTCCGGGGCCTTTTTTTTGACGAAAGCTGCATGCATGCATGTGTAAGCTCAGGAGATTATTTGGTAAGTGCCCCCCGCTTCGCCTTCTGGGGCCATGCATGCATAGCCCGGAAAGCGTAGCTGAGGGGCACTTACAAAGAGTTGAGGTGGGAGCGCGCGCATATACGTTGACAGTGTTTCTATAGAGCAGCCTTGGTGAGCACCGCGGCTGCGCCGCGGTGCCTGCCCAAGCTTTCCGCGGCGCTAGCGCCCGGCCCGCGGTTCTAGCCTACTTCTGACCGTTTGCTGCCCCGCGGCGACAACCGTGCCTCTCAAGGTCCAAGTCGAGGCCCGGCAGTAGACCACGGGGTGGCCCGAAATATAAATCCCATCCTATTCTATATAAGCCGGTTAAGGCGTTTTGATAACAAAATGACTATTAAGTTAGGTAATAAAAAGAAAAACTGTACATACATCATCAACTAGATCATCAATTGAACTATTATTCAATATTACATTTAATAACCCTCAATACTAAGGGGTAGCACTACGTTACTGTATAAGGGTGACCCTAACTTTATACATTCTCTAACAAAAAATCTAGACATGGCGGGCACTTGGTTTATATACCAATCTTTTTCTCCACATTCTAAAGTGTTGATTTAAGCTAACAGAATTGATGGTGGATCACATCTTCACTTCAAAAAATTGGTTCAAAGTCATGTCGCCACGATTTGGCAGGGTGGCGGGCAGCTTGACCTGGCGGGGCTCTGGACTCTATCAATGCTTGGACCCCCCCGCCAACGAAAGAAATACCCGCCAAAGGAAAGTCTACCATGCTCTTATATCCCCGTCCGCCCCCCACCAGCCCCCCACCACTACCTGCCAGCCTCCCGCCACCACCTGTCGCCTGGATCTGCCACCTCAAGCAGTTGGTTCACACAGTTCTCTCTACCCAAACCCATTGGTTGATATTAGTTGGCATAGAATGGCCTGCCTGCCTGCCTGTCTGTCTGTCTATGACTGACTAACTGTCTGCTCGTTCTCTCTTCTCCTTTGCCTGCCTGCCTGCCTGCCTGCCTGCCTGCCTGTCTACGACTGACTGACTGCCTGTTCGTTCTCTCTTCTCGTTTGCCTGCCTGTCTGTCTTTCTGTCTGTCTGTTTATCTCTCTGCCTATCTGTCTATGCAACAGACACAGAGACCTTACAGGGTATGTATGAGGTGTTCACATTTCTTGGCAGGGATTGACTGTGTCTGGCGGGACGTGGCAGGGCAGGCATACTGGCAGGAGGGGAAGGTTTGTCAAAGTCCATCCCTGCCATGAAAAGCCCCGCCAGATCATGGCAACACCACTTTTGAACAACAATTTCTCATGAACTAGAAAGCATGAATGGCCCGCCAGAATAGAAATCGAATCTCTAACATGTTCTATATCTATAACTTTTATGTAGCATAAGTCTAAACTATTATCCTAACTAGTTAGGAAGCCCGCCAAACTAGGAGTACCTATAATGTTCATCCTAGTGCTACCTCCTAGCCCTCAATATATCTAAATAAATAGTAATAAAAATGAATTAAACTGTATTAAAATGATTATTCATGAACATACACACTATGAAACATTGTTCGGCATTGTCAAATATAATATTAATCAATCAAATCACAGATCTGACAGAAAAAAGAGGGAAAAGGCAGAGAGTATTAGAAGCACAAAGTCTTCTCTCCTCTGGACTTGGAGACGCCTCAACTCATTTGACCCCCCCCCCTTATCATCTCTCGGCTACGTTTGACATATGTCTGTACACAAAGCAAATATGCGATTGATGTGCGATTGATATGTGATTGATTATCGCTTTCTGAAGTCGCAGTCACTTTCATGACGATCGGAATCCAGATCCGATGTGCATTGACGAAGGAAAGCTGAGTAGTCGGGGACTCACCTTTGTGTGCGAGTCTATCCCTTTGTCCACACACCACTCCTCGCCCCCCCCTTAACCGACAATCGGACCTCTTTTGCTACCGTAATAACAGAGAAGAACATAGATCTCTCTGGCACATCTGTGCCTGCTTTGTCCTCTTACTTCTTCTCAATATGAAGATCCGTAAGAGGCTTCTCCCTTTCCTTCTCTTCAACACCGCTGCCTTCATTCTCTTTAAAATCCCCCTCGCTACCTGAAAAGTCGGACTCCGACATCTCGTCTGACTTATCAGCGAGACTATCATCTCCCCCACCTCTTTTCTTCTTTCCTTCCTCACCTCTTTCCTTCTCTCCTTCCTTATCCCAGAGTCTCTCCTTCTCTCCTTCCTCAACTCTCTCTTTTTCTCCTTCCTCACGTCTCTCCTTATCTCCTTCCTCAACTCTCTCCTTCTCTCTTTCCTCACGTCTCTCCTTCTCCCCTTCTTTAACTCTCTCCTTCTCTCCTTTCTCACGTCTCTCTTTCTCTCCTTCCTCAGCTCTCTCCTTTTCTCCCTCCTCACCTCTCTCCTTCTCTCCTTCCTCACCTCTCTCCTTCTCTTTTCCCCCGCCTTTCTCCTGCTCGCCGGCAGGAGCGTCAAGCAGGCACACCCGGTGAAGCCTTTAAAATTCAAAGACTCCCTCCAAAACGACTCAGCAGGTGGATTCAAAGACAGAACCGAGACGGCCCCCTTTCGTCTTTGCTCTCGCTTCCTACAGAGCGGAAGTGAAAGACGCAAGGTCTGCAGCAGACTTAAAGGTTTGTCGATTCCAATCAATCAATCAATCCAGTGCTCTTATGATTAGGATGTTGGATATTGAAACTGCATGAGAACTACATCGGCCCCCTCTCTTCTATCATACAGGACCTCGAAGTAGTCTATCTCACTGCATGTCTTTTGTTTGCCCCTCTTTGTTCTGCCAGTATTAATGCATTAGACCAGGTGCATACATAACCATCGTGCGCTTCATCCAATACAAGAAGAAGGCAACAGCAACTTTCGGGAGGTAGTAGCTGCTCGTGGTTATTGCCAGAAAGAGAAGTTCGAGCGTCTGACGGCTTTTCACTGCACACACACATATACACACATATACACACACACACACACACACACACACACATATATACACACACACATTCATATACGGTTTGCCCTGTTCGGATAGACAAACTACTATGATAGATGCCCTGCATACTCTAGGGTAATCTGGGTAAATGCTATTAAAATACTAGGTATTTATTTTTTGTAAAAAAAAAATACTAGGCATTCTTTTAGTAAACTAAAAAAAATGCTATAAAATTTTCTTAGTATGTGTTATAGTAACATCTACAATAATATATGGGCAAGTCTAGCAGCGGAAGCATACCCCGCGGGAGCGGTTTACGCAAAGGAGCCAATCATTAGGGAGGAAGAGGAGGTGCAGGGATGTCTGGCGCTAAGGGGGGATTTCCAAGTCCGGGGGGCCTATCTTCTACAGAGGCTGGCAATTTTCAATACCAGGGTGATAAACCCATACGCCGCCTCGAGGGAGAAGGTGATCTGGACTTAAGCCCTCAAAGCAGCAGCAGAAGAAAAGAAGAGGAAACATGGGCAGGCAAGCACGGACAGAGGATGCAACTTCACCCCATTCATGAGTGCGGTCGACGGGACGATGGAGGGGGAGGCTAAGAGGTTCTTGAAGAGGGTGGCAGAGCGATTGAGTGAGAAATGGGGGCAACATGTGAGCAAGACGTGCGGCCGGATCCGAGCCCGACTGCAGATTGCCCACCTGAAAGCGGCAAGCGCGTGCATTCGGGGGACCAGAGGAGTGCAAGGGGAGGGCTGGGAGGAAGGAGGAGTAGGCAGTGCGCTGGTCATGACTGAGGGATAGGAAGTACTTAGCAAATGCCGAAAAAGGCATTCAAATGGAGGAGCGTCAAGTATGAGGTCGTATGAGAGAGAGAGCTAGCAGCGAGAGCAGTAACCAAGATAGAAGGAAGAGACAAAAGACGCATAGGCCAGATGCTAGGAACAAACTTTAAGTCAATGCCCCCCATCTATGATAATATATGGTACAACAATAGAAGATAAAATTGTTTTAAACTGATTGTTTAGAGTGATATAAGCTTGATTAAATGAATATATAGATAGATGCTAACTTCTGGAAAGTTCATGATGAGATTGCTGTCTGATCGATGTCTCAGGTCATGCATGCCCATATATCTCTACATTATAAGTCAATTTACTTCTATTGTTAAAAGAATGAATTGCTGAAACAGTACTGATCTTGATGCTATAAAAATGCTAGGCATTTTTTATTTTTACTATAGTGCATGCCCTAGCATGATTTTAGACATACTAAGCACCTACAGTATAACACATCCTAATTGCCCTAGTGTTTCCCTAGTAAATTCTATTTAACTACTAGTGCAATTTTAGTATTTACTTAGTAGTTTATCTGTTCAAATAGGGCAAACCGTGTACACATACATATATATATATATATATACACACACACACACTCATACACACTTATACACACTCACATTCACACTCATATACACACTGCTCACGCTGGTTAATGTCACGGGTACATCCACATGATGTCGACGCCATTTCGACATCATGTCGAGCGCGGCGCCGCAATGTCGAACGCATTTCGACATCATGATATCCGATTTATGACCATGATGTCCGATGCCTTTTCAACATGATGTCACGTCTTTCAGAACAGACATCAAAGTCTCTCGACTTCATGTTATCACATAATATTATTAACATGTCAAAGACACTGTGACATCATGTCCACGATTGAAAGACATGCAGACAACTAGCTAAGAGACAGACGATCAAACATGGATGCGGACTTTCAAATTGAGTTTGATGCCGCGAGCTTGTCGGCCTGCTTTGCAATTCCATTTAGGAGTGATAGACGGACTGCGGCTTCCAGAGGAGAAGTCCCAAAGGATGAAATTTGGGGCTGGCAGAACAATTCAAGGAAAGAGCGAAATTTTAAGATATTGCAGTTACATAAACGGATTTGACAAGCCGTTTTTGACAAGAAGAAAGCTCAGTCTGAATACCAGAAGTACGTTGTGACATTTAATGTTGTCTTGTCGAACAAAGTCTCTTTGCAAGCCCTTGAATCGGCCCTTCGACCCAGCAATTCTGTCCTCCGAAATCCTTTTGTTGACAGGCACATATCAGAGATGTTCCCCAAAGCCAATCTCGAGCGACTGCGGAAGTCGCGATTTTCAGGGCTGTACCAGCAGACATATACAAAACTCATCGACAAATACACCAGCCATGTAATTGAAAAAGGAGGCTGGAAACTTTTCCCAGAGCAACGCCTCTCTTCTCCGACTTACGTGGTCCGAAAGGTACGTGCTCGTCCCTTCCCCAGACATTCACAGTCCTTTTGCTTCGAAAGCACGCGCCCGTCTACATATACATATATACACATATATGTATATATGTATATTCATTTGCAGGTACTCGTCGATGTACAAGATAGCGACGGTAACGGACAGAAGGCGTAAGTGCAGCTGTGTTGTGTGTGGAAGGTGCTCCCTCGAGTGTGGAGAAATGATATGATAAGGGTTGAAGCGTATGTAGAGAACCTCATCCAGTTCAGAGAAAAGAAGTGGGAGGGAGTTTGTATGCGCGGATCTCGAGGGACTTTGTTTCTAGAAATGTTGAATTTCGAGAGGCTGCGGGGTGGTTTTGCCTTCTCCCCTCTCGGATGTCCGCTGAGGCCCCTCAAACAAGATCCAATCTTCGCAGACAAATTGTTTGAGCAACCAGAATTGGACTTCTTTTTCTGGGAAGATGGCTCTTCATACGGGAGGACCAGCCTAGGACAGCACGAAACAACTTGCGTTGGGTGGTTGGGGGATAAGGAGATGGGGTTTTTTGCGCGTGGCTTCACTGCTGTGACACCGATTTACGTCTGCAGAGGAGGCGAGGAGAAAGCTGTGGGGATGCACATGGTGCCTCATCTAGCGCAGGTGATCAAGGAGATACTCACGCAGTCAGTCTGGTCAGTCTGTCTGAATCCTTAAGTGATCTGCCCTTGTGATCATCCCTTCCCCAGAGCACACTGGGTTATCAAAGCAACTCACTCACTCCATTCACTTCATCCATGTACTCTATTCATTCCATTCATTTACTCCATCAATGTCACTGCCCTGCACAATCTGTTCCTTCTGCCTGCTTGATTGCCTTGCACAATCCGTTCGTTCTGCCTGCCTGATTGCCTTGCACAATCTGTTTGTTCTTCCTGCCTAATTGCTTTACAAAATCTGTTCGTTCTGCCTGCCTGATTGCCTTGCACAATCCGTTCGTTCTGCCTGCCTGATTGCTTTGCAAAATCTGTTCGTTCTGCCTGCCTGATTGCCTTGCAAAATCTGTTCGTTCTGCCTGCTTGATTGCCTTGCACAATCTGTTTGTTCTTCCTGCGTGATTGCTTTGCACAATCCGTTCGTTCTACCTGCCTGATTGCTTTGCAAAATCTGTTCGTTCTGCCTGCCTGATTGCCTTGCACAATCTGTTTGTTGCCTGACTGCCTTTCAAATTTTGGCCTTCCTCTCTGCCTCTCTGTCTGTCTCTTTTCTGCAGGCTTCCTAGCAACCAGAAGAGGAGCTACAATTTGTGGATCAAGATCAACAGAGAGCTCTTTTACATTGCGGACGACAAGCAGCTCCGTGCTGCGTTAGGAATTGCGGGGGGGCCCTTGTCTCTAATGAGACACACCATCTGGCTTGTGCCTGCAAACGTATGGCACAGACTCACACACTGTGAAGAGGGGGGGGTGAGGACGCTTGAAGGAGACGAAGACTGTCTGCATCTGCTGCTTACACATCTGTTAGGGCAGGCATTGAAAAGCGATGGAGAGGTGAAAGCCGCCTCCACCCTCAATGGGGTGGTATCTTCTCTGAGGAGACAAAAGGTTTAAATTTTGGTGCAACGGAATTTCCTTCATATCTTTAACGAATTCCGCACTCTCAAACATTAGTATCAGCATCCTTCCAGGGCTTATGCACGGGTGTAAGACTGTTGACGGTCTGTCTCTGAACTCTTCTCTCCGAATGGCATTTGCGGGGGTGGATTTTACTGAGCTCGCCGAGAATTTGACCAAAGTTCTTAAGCAGGAGATAGATAGAGACGGGGTTTTGAGTCGGTTGAGGAGTGAGAAAAGTCTCCGAGTTATGTTACGCGCCGCCACCCTTACAACGGTGGTAGACAGTTTTACTGAGGTCTACGCAGATGCTATCCCGAGCAATGTGCAAATTGTCGTCGCATTGTCGTCCCGGATGAGGAGAATGATGTATTGTCGCAGGCCATGGTCGCTCGTTTCTGCCCTTGATACCTCTGTAGCCACCCAACTTGTGGTTGGACTTCTGTATCTAACATAGCCACAGACAGCCGATGGATATTCACATCTTATGAACATGCTCGTGTTAGTAGATTTCCATCTGAAGAAAAGATACCTTTTATTCGTGTTGGATGAAGAAAGAGCAGAGCAGTTGCTTAGCAAAGACATTGCTCACCGCACGAAGCTAACTAATCGAAGAGATGGTGTATTGTCAAAAGCTCAAGGAAGACACTTCTTCCAGCAGGGACCCAAGCAGCAGCAGTAGCAGCAGAGCCTGCAGAGAAAAACATCCAGTCTGGTGCCCAGTCGACTGAATTGCTTTCTCGGTTTCTTGGGTCTTATGAAGATCCTGGCATGTATGATATACATTCTTGCGTTTTCGACCCCCAAAGATGTCAGTGGGTGGGTGGAGAAAACGAGAAATGACGGCAGCAGAGGAGAGAGAGAGAGAGATCAAAAACTGTTTGAAGAGGCTTATACAGAGGGGAAGTATATGGTCTTGTTTCATGAGGAAAGGAAGTTTAAGGGGAAGACTTGGAACTGGTGGAGGAAGAAGGAGTGGGAGGGAGGTTGTCTGCCTTTCACTCTCTGGAAAGGGACAAAGCGGGCAGGTACGGGGGCTGAGCTAGTACAACTCGTTCAGATAGACAGGAGCAACCCTTTGTACAGTTGGTTTGAGGAAGAGGAGAGGGGGGGAATGACTTTTCAAACTTGTTGGCATATAAGAATTTGGTTCGAAGTTGATCTGGTAATGACGGTGGAGCAAGCTAATGACAGCATCTTCTTTCAAGAGGTAGGAAGAAGAGAGACAGACCGGCAGTTTACGCCGGCAGAGATCGTTTCGCTGGCAGCCAACTTCAGTTTAAAGGCCAACAGCTTTGCATACCTGTCAAAGGTGGCTCAACACTACTCCCTCTTTACTTCTTGGTTGCTGCAGCCGCCGGCCGCAGAAGATTTTCCTTTATGGAAACTGGAAGATATACAGGCTCTCAAGGCAGCGGTGCCTGAGTAGCACCCAACCAAGTGGCAAGTAGACGAAGGGGGAGCCTTTTTCGAAGGGAGGGATGATAACGAGATCCAAGAGCTGGCAAAGTTCTTGGAAAAAAAAGCGCTTGAGAGTGGTATTGAAGAGTCTCATAAAGGACCTGGTTGATAAATTAACTCTCAAACGCTCCAAAAGAGAATCTCTTTTGAATACAGATTTTGACTCTTAATTGAATCATTCTATAAGTTTTGATTGTGACTTAATAATTCACTGATCGAATAATGATTTGGCTTGTAAAAATTAATCTTATGATTAACTGAACTGTTTACTTAATTATTGGGTCTGGTTGCATAGAGACCATAGGAAGCGCAGACAGAAACATAAACACTAGAACCAGGCTCTGCACTAGCTCTAAAAAAAAAAAAAAGAAAAAAAGCTTTTTATAGCTTTTTATAGTACAGAGCCTAGCACTAAATTTGACTAAGAATCACTTTAAAAAAGGTAAACACTATCACTAGAAAAATCACTATAAGAAAATCACCAGAAAAATTTATTGTTTCTGGAATATATACAATTCTAGGCGTAAGACGTTAAAATTTAATAGCATTTTGTTTCGTTAATGCGGAATAGTGAGGACTAAAGAGGGGACTGATTGATTGATTGATTGATTTACGTCACCTGATTGATTGCATGATTGATTCGCTAGTTCTCTCTTTTTCAGCATTCTTTTCATCCTCCTGCTTCTGTCTTTGCACTTTCTCCCTCTCTTGATCATACTTTACCTTTGCTTGCCTAAAGCCGTTGAAGAACGCTAACCGATCCATATGCCCACGCACCATCGTCTTGATGAAAACCTCCACCTGAGAGGCTGTAGGCGCTTCCCCCTCAAACTGAAAATTCTCTCCCATCCCCTAGTGCTCCCCAAACTCTGCACAGGCTTCTGACATCCAGTCGGAGGGGAGAATGTCGTGTTTTCGAATCTGTAAACATGCATTGACAGTTAAAAGCAGAGCAAAGCAATCAAGCAGGCATATAGAACGACCGAATTGCACAAGACAGTCAAGAAGGCAGAACGAACGAATTGCACAAGGCACTCAGGCAGGCAGAACGAACGAATTGCGCAAAGCACTCAGGCAGGCCGAACGAGCGAATTGCACAAAGCACTCAGGCAGGCAGAACAAGCGAATTGCGCAAGGCAGTCAGGCAGGCAGACGCAGGCAGAACGAGCGAATTGCGCAAAGCACTCAGGCAGGCAGACGCAGGCAGAACGAGCGAATTGCGCAAAGCACTCAGGCAGGCCAAACGAATGAATTGCGCAAAGCACTCAGGCAGGCTGAACAAACGAATTGCGTAAAGCACTCAGGCAGGCAGAACGAGCGAATTGTGCAAGGCAGGCAGACGCAGGCAGAATGAGCGAATTGCGCAAAGCACTCAGGCAGGCCGAACGAGCGAATTGCGTAAGGCAGTCAGGCAGGCAGACGCAGGCAGAACGAGCGAATTGCACAAAGCACTCAGGCAGGCCGAACGAACGAATTGCGCAAAGCACTCAGGCAGGCAGAACGAGCGAATTGCATAAGGCAGTCAGACAGGCAGACGCAGGCAGAATGAGCGAATTGCGCAAAGCACTCAAGCAGGCCGAACAAACGAATTGCGCAAGGCAATCAGGTAGGCAGAACGAACGAATTGTGCAAGGCAGTCAGGCAGACAGAAGAGAGAAGCGTATTTTCAGGGGACGCCTCCCCAACTGACCAGTTTCTCTGAATCGAAGGGGTCTGTTGTGTAGAACGCAGAGAGCGGACGAAATTTCAGCCCCTTCACGACTCCCTGTGCGGTGACAACTGCTTTTCTGGATTCTTCGGCTGTTAGCCCCAGAAATTGAAGAACAAAGGAACGGTGGTTTAGCCCTCTCTCTTTCTTCACATCCCCCTTCTTCTTATCGACCCTCTCCATAGGTCTCTCCTCACCACCGTGGGTCGCACTGTACAGACTGTCTTCAAAGATCTCCCAAATTTTCCATCTGCCAGCATTTCTTTCCTCTCCGCATGATGCACTTCGGCAGACTGCATGGCTTTTTGTTGGAACAGCTGCCTTCATACAGGGAAGCACGGCCTTCAAAAAACAATTGAAGCCCCCCTTGGTAAAGAATCTGTCCTTTTCCTCCTCATCCGCATGCCACGCCCTGTCTTCACCAAACTGATTCATCAGACACCCCAAATCGAGTTTGTCCATGCTCGCAATCAGAAAGGCCAAAAGCCCCTCCACCTTTGCCAGTCCTGCTGCCGGCTCTGTTTGAACATTCACTTTCGAAAAAGTGATGTTCGCCCACTGGGAGAAGAGGAGTTTCCATTTCTCCGGCTCCTTCTCCCGATCCCTACCTGCACCCTTGTCCTCTGAACAAGCAGTCTGAGAATCTTCTTTGAGAGAATCTAGCATCGATGCATCGAACTCCATGGGTGCCTCACTGGCAGCTGCACGCTAGAGCATTGCGTAACTGCGCAATTGAAATCACAAAAAGCAAACCTGACTGTTTTTGATCGTGCAAATTATATAAAGCACAATAAAAGCTAGCTACCTGCAGGTCGATCGATGCTATACATGTATCGAAGTACGGACACGTGTCGATTTGGTCGACATCCCTCAACCTTAGTTCAGACATGTTGATTACGGTTCGGGGATGCATAGCACGTCCCAGCATACCGGCCGTAGACTGCTCGGCATTGGGAGTCGTGCCTAGACCTATTTGCCTAGAGTCTATCCAGTCGGGTTGATTTTGCAACGACCTGCCTTGCTATCACGTCTTTGCCTAGTATTTCTTCTATTTATGCCATTGAGCGCAATGCCTTCACCGCTTTCCTCCACCTTTGACTACGCCGGACTCAACTGTCGTACTTTCATCTGTCTTTTCTTTAAACTTTTCTTTCTCTGCAACCGCTGGCTTCTCCCCACCCAATGACTTCATTTGTGATTGAGGTTTTTGTTATGCATGCCGCGTCCCCGTGTATGAGGGGCGGATCTAGCCTAGTCTGTCAAAAGGTTCCGGTTCGTCCCATCTGTTCTGAATCTAGGAACACTGCTCATTAATCACTTTTACTGCGACTTCATTTTATTTCCTTCTTACTCCTTCTTTATTTCACTCCTTCCTTCACTCCCCGCTGGCGCCCTCTGACCCCTGCCCGGGAATAGAGAACGCGGCTATGTCGCGAGCCAAGAGGGGTTTCGCCTGGAACGGGCCCTTCTGTCCCCTCCTTGAGTGAATAGAGGAGAGGATGTTTACTGCAACAAATCTCTGCAAAGTGCAGGAAAGAATTTTGAAGTACTGCTGCATGATACGACCCTGCACTGCTGCAAAGTCTTCCCCTCCCCTCACTCTGCTTGCTGCATGATTTGCCACCACTGACAAAAACTCCACTGTCTTCTTCCCCGGTCTCCCATAAGTGTCAAAAACTAAAGGAACAAATTCGAGCCCCATCTCTTTGCAGATGGCTTTGTATTTTCTGTCCTTCACCATTTCCATGTCTCTGGCTACTGCCCCTGCATAATTGGACATTCGACGCAGGTGGGCGGCCTCCACAGACATTGGATGGGTGACAGAAACGTCTCTAAGGTAGCTCTCTCCCGAAGGCATCCCCGACAAGAGGTCTGGTCTCTTTTAGCCTTCCTCCACCAGCCTGGTTGGGGTAGAGAGGCCTAGCTGTGCAAACGTACGCTCTCGTGACACGTAGGTATGGTGCAACCCTGACAAAATATTGCAGAATGCGTCTTTAACCTGTTCATGCCTCCACCAGATCCCCCCCCCTGTTGCACATCTCTGTGCGTGGTGCCCCGCTAGGTCAAGCGGGAGGCCGCACGCACAGATGGGGTTTCTTTGAATTTCTGGCAGGTTCATGCCCAATCGGAGGCGGAGTGCAACAAAAAACAAAGTCGGGGCGATGGTCGTCCAGTGAGATGAGGGCATAGCTGTCAGCCATGCAGATGCCGGTCCCCCTGC
>JAHBMJ010002940.1:0-29983 GCA_018398765.1 Chromera velia
TGCGGCCGCTGCAACCAGCATAGGAGTCGCACCTGCACTAGCTGCCCCCATCAGTGCATCCATTTCATCCTCTTCCTCCCCGGATACCTCGATCCTCTCCACCACGATTCCTCCCAACCCTCCGTCAGGAGTACACACACCTCGGCTGCACACGCGTGATCCCCCCTAGCAGCCACGAACGTCTGGTCCGTTGCTTGGACACCAGTAAGGTAGTCCTGTGCGATGTGCCTCACCTTCAGAAACACCTTCCTATTGTATTCTGGATACTTCAGTCCCCCCACCCCTGCCATCTGTGCCTCTCTCGACAGGGAGCTGAAGACCCTTTCCATCGGGATGTCAACATACGGCAGCAGAAGGTCTTGGACAATCGCATCACACCCCTCCTTGAGCTTGATCATTCCTGGCCTCACCATCTCGTTCATCCCCCCCTCTTTCCTTCTATCCGATGTCATAAACAAGCGGAGGTACTTGTTCCGTTCAATTGCATCGATGTACACCCCCTCCTTCTGCGGGTCCTCCTTCGATCTCTTCAACATTGCTGCTGCTTTGGGCTTCATCCGCGTGAGTACCATCTTGTAGTAGGGCTCCACCCCCAGCCCATTCTGCACCTCCATCTTCTGCTCATTCGGCCCCAGCCTTTCCCCCTCTACGTAGGGACGCACTACATACTCGTTCTGCAGTGTCGGGCCTCCCCCGTTCTGCGGCTTGCTCCCCCCAACCATAGAGAAGTCAAGATGCCTCGGCCTCCCGAGCTTGTCTGCCAATGTTCGACTCATCGCCCAAACCTACACGTCACTCACAGTCAACGGAAAGACGGACACAGTAAATAAAGCTCCGAGGTTCCGGCAAACTTGCGCCCCGGAAGAAGAACAATAAGAATGTTCTAGTATGATAAGTTCTCTTCCAACAGCCGAGACAGTCCTGCTATGCACGTACTGTTTGCTAAGGGACCGACGGTGGACTCTACCGAAATCACCATCTCCAAGATTGGTCAATATGACGGCATGCTCTCACTTCTGGGTAAGTGATACTTCTTAACTATCTACTTAGGTGGTGCCGCATCATGCATTTTTGTTCCACTGGAGTAGGGCGCCTGGTTCAAGTTACCCAGCCATATGCACTAAAGCTACTCCATCACTGTAATTCAGAGTCAGAACTGAAGAAAAAGCATTATACTGGACTCAGTCCATCCCCAAGCTTTGTCAACAGAGTATGCTTGCAGTCTTGCCCTTCTCTGCTGCAACTAGAGGCACCAAATAGGAATCCGGCCCAGGGGGGCCACCAATAATTGCAAAAAGGCTGCACAAGCAAAGTCAAAGTAACCAATTGGGACCATAGAGCAACCGTAATCAAACAGCAAGCACGTCAATGTACCAGAAGGGATCTATTCCCGCTTTTCAGACCGCCAGACACCGGTCATAAAGGATCAAGGCCTACGCAACCTCGCCGGCAGCCAGCCGAGGGGCATAGAGAAGAGCAAACACAGAGGGAGCAGAGGCTTGTGCCTTTAAAAGTGGACTTTTGCCCTTAAGTCGGACTTTTATCTTAACTCATTCAAAAAAACCTAAATTCTAGCCTAAATTTAAAATCTTCTACCTAATACCATATAATTGAGAATGAAAGAGATGATCATACATTATTTATTCATCAACTAATTTTTTATAAAAAAATATAATATGATTATATCAGTCATATACAATATGGCACATTTTGTAGAAACTAATACACTGTCATGCAATCTTAAATTCCTTTGAAATCTAGTTTATCTGGACTGAGTAGTTTATGGTAGTTTAAAAGTTAATTATAAACATTTTTTTTACAAAACATTTAATAGTCTATTAGTTAGTAATAAAAACTAGAAAACTGTTTTATCAGATGATCCGACTCAGATCTGCGCTTTAAGTGCTGAATAAAATGAAGTACTCTTTTTCCAGCAGCTGGGATGCCATATATATATATATAGAAAGCCGATTTCTTATTTGTTGAATTAATTTGAGCAAAATCGGCTTTTCTGGCCGTCGAGGGCCCCGGCATACCCCACCTTAGGTCATACATGCAGCCGGGGCCAAAATCGCATGCACAGCGCCCTTTGAACCGAAGGCCTGACAATGGATTAATGCACACTGTGCGTGCGCCCTCTTCCCATGCAATGTGTATGCAACCTGTCCGGCACCATACATATCCTTAGGTATGCTTGGCGGATTGGCTTGTAGTTTCGTACGCTTTCTTTAGACTTTCTTTAGTCTCACCACTTCTACAAGTGTCTGGTGTTTTCTTTCGATTTCCTTTAATTGTTTCTTTTTTTCTTATTGGTTGATCGATCGTAGTTTGTAATTGCATATAGCTGTGTTGGCTATAAGTAAGGGTAAATAAACCTTAGTAAGGACAATTGTGAAATGACAAAAAAAAACTAAGAATCTTAGTACCTTTCAATTAGGTTTTAGATCAACCAAACGACTCAAACTCAGAGAAATTTAATTTGACCATTGCTTTTCTATAACATGCTGCAGGTTTTAACTCCATACATTTTTGTTTTAAATTTTTTTTAGATGTAAAAACTTTTTTAGATATTAAATCTCTTATAGTTTATTATAGTTTTGACCATTTAGGATCATTCAAGATCTAGGTCAAGATATAAAAAAAACTTTTATAGTATGAATCATGTTTTTAAAAGTCCGACTTGAGGGCAAAAGTCCACTTTTAAAGGCACAAGCCTGCAGAAAGATCAGTCATCCTTCCTCCTCCAGAGCAGAGCGGAGCAGAGAGTCTACCAGAGGAACAGAGAAGCTGAATACAGACGGAACTAAGACAGCGCTGCCTAGATAGAAAGAAAAGAGAGAAGCTGAACGGGTCGACATAAACAAGGTCAGAGCCTGTCAGACTGAGAGTGCACAAACGTCCCTGACTGTGCACAAAAGTCCCGTCTACAGACAACCTGCCAGCCAATGCACAGGCAGAGCAGATCAAAGAGGCGAAGATAGTCCTACAAGCCGTACAGATGCTTTGCAAGTCCTCTAAAGACCTCTCAGATGATCAGGAGCTAGGTCAGAAGTTTGGCCACTCTCATATACATGCATGCATACACGCATCAAAAATGTGCACTTTCAGAGTCGCACGGTGCAATTTGAGCCAAAAAAAGACTGCACCAGGGCTTGAACCCAGGACGCTCACTTGTTGGAGTCCTGGAAGTGCACACTGCGATGCCCTCATATACCAATCCACCGTTATTGAGCGGGTCCGCCGCCTACATACAGCTGAACACCGTGTGTGGCGGCGTATAATAGGCCTATCTTGAACCTTTAAGGGCTTGGTCCGACCGGGACATAAAAGATATGGGCCCAGCGACCAAGGAATCTTAGTTTAAGTCCAAACGGACTCAGAAACACCTATTGGTTCCGGAATGCCACGCCGGGGTGGGCCCGCCAAAAATCTGGATTTTTTCCTAATTCACTAAAAAGTGTATATAAAGTGCCCGCCAGGATGCCGGGATGCGATAAATGCTGAGGCATTAGCATCAAGACCAACACACACCCGCTTGCCCCCCCTACAATCTTTCCAACAGCTTTGTCCCAGCGCATTTGTCTGTCTGTCTGTCTCTCGGTCGGTCTGGTCTATCTGTCTGTCTTCGAAGTCTATACAGAAGAAGAGGGTTTCAGATGGGACAAGAGATTGTGCTGCAGAAAATGAGAGAGTATGTTGTTGTCCCACTGAAATCAGTTTGCCTTCTCCACCTGCCCCTTGCAAAAAATGTGATGGAGAGCACGACTTTGGAGCGCGTGCTTTGTTTTTCAGGCGAAGAAGCCGGTGCTTCTGCACAAGCAATTATGCTAGATTCCGCCTCTCAGACGGGTGGTGGTTTCCTTTCCTCTTGAGTCTCGCCTCCTCACTCTACAAGCTTCACTAGACGACTCTGGCAATGCAAGTGGACTCAAATTCTCGTTGTTTTTCAAAGTTGAACTAGAAAGTTGAACTCACCAGTCAGTTGTATAATGTTGAACGACTTCCCCTGGTTTATGGTTATACGTGAGTGGCAGGAAGGTAAGCAAACAAGATGTTATGTAAGCTGCGTACGGTACTAGAGGCTCAATTACGATAAGCGTAGATCGTAGGCAGACTCACATTAAAGTATGACCTAGCAGAGTCAATCTGTTGATCCACTATCGAGACCAGCCAACATCACGATCGAGAGACTGGCACAGAATAACTTTTGCACGCAAAGGTCAGACGTCACTTTATTCAGACTGGCCGCACGCGGCGTTGCAAGGTCAGCGGCGGCCCTAGCGTGGCGCGACGCTCGTGGCAGGCCCACACCTGCCCACCTTCTGAAGCTGACGTCCACGCTCAGCTCAATCACTCAGACCATCGAAATCGAACCATAGAGGCATGAATGAAGTCGGTAAGCCACGATCGACACCACAGTGTGCCTCTTCTACCACATATATACGACGTTCTCGGAATCACTTTCAGCATCTTTAAGCTGAGAAGCAGATAGCCAGAGAGCACACAGCCTAGGAAGCTGCGTCTCTAACTGACAGATTCGCACCCCACTCCATACGGCCTTCTCGACTGCACTGATGTGCACCACACGTCTTCTCAACTCCATCCTACACCTGCCTGCCTTCTTCTTCGCTGCTTCTCTTCTTTTCTCCTTGAAGGCATACAGGGCTTCTTTTGCATGTGTGAGGCTGACTGACGGTTCCCACGACGCATTCTCCTTACTCTCCCCCTTCCACCAGATGAGATAGTGCGCCTGTCCATCGATCCGCTTGTGATCCAGAATTTCTTCAACTTCATATTCCACCTCTGTAGAGGTTGGAAGGCGGATGGCAGGCAACGGATCAGTCTTCTCCCTCTCGTACTTTTTTAAGAAGGAGACATTGATCACGTTGTGTGTCCGTACGCCTGCAGGGAAAATGAGCTCATATGCGTTGTCGTGTATCTTTCTTTCTACCTCAAAGGGTCCATAATACACCGGTTCGAGTTTCCTCACTATTCCTCCTGGCTTTCTATCTCTTTTGAAGTAAAAATTATGGACAAGTACATATTTTCCAGGCTTGAAAGATACTTCCCTCCTGTGTGGATCTACCTGTTGTGCCATCTGCTCTCTTGCCTTCTGCAATCTTTCTTTTGCTCTCATAATTTCTGCCCCTCTGGCGTCTGCGAATTCTGCTGCTGGAGGGCAGAAAGATTTCGTTCGTACAGAGACAGAAGGCAGACGAATGGGATCGCGGCCGTACAAAAAACGGAATGGAGACATGCCGAGAGCTGAATGAACTGAATCGCGATATGCAAACTGACACACAGCCAACCATTTCGGCCAGTCTGACTGGTGTTCATCCATAAAACAGCGCAGCATTTGCTGAATCGTTTGATTGTCTCTCTCTGTCTGTCCATCCGACTATGGATGCCCTCTCGTGCTCATGTTCAATTTTGTCTTCCACAGTCGAGCAAGCTCCTACCAAAAAGCAGAAAGGAAACGAGGATTACGATCACTCACCACCGATTGAGGTATCCCGTACTCGAGGATCACTCGTTCAAAGACTGCCTCTGCTGTCCCCTCTGCCATAATTCCTGAGGAGACTACAATGAAGCAAGGAGCTTTAGACAGACGATCGACAACAGAGAGAATTCTATCCACCCATTCATTCTTATACAACACCCTCGGGAGTCCAAATACAAAATCAAGAGAGAATGACTGAAATGCAAATTCAGGAATTGGAAGTGGATGCAGGAGGCCTTACTGCTTCTCTGTCGGTCTCTTCCCTCTCTGGCAAATGTCACACTTCCTCACATACTGCTGGACCAACACATATATATGCGGCCAGTAGAAAGAGCCAGCCAGTTTCAAATAAGTTTTCTCTCCCCCCAAATGTCCCCCCATGGCTGTGTCATGGTGTTCATAAATCAGATTTTTCTGCAGCCTTTCTGTCGGGATTGCCAGTCGATCGTTGAAGAAAAGCAATCCGTCTTCCATATGAAAAGGTTGTACTCTCAGCCGTAGTCGCAGAGGCACTCCTTTCTCAGGATGCTCTACTGCTTCTTTTATTTCCCTCCAGAACTGTTCCTCCTCATACCCCTTTCTTATCTTCCCCAAGAATTCTTCATCTGGCTGCACATACACTTCATTCAAGAGAAGCTCACAGACGTCTTTTCTCTCTTCCTGCACCTCTTTTATCTGTGCAGCCAACCTAGGCACCCTGCTTAATGCATCAGCCACCCTGTTTCGTGCACCCGGGACGTACCGAGGTGTAATCCCGAGCTCATCAAACCTTGAGACGAACCTGTGCATACGTGGGGATATCAGGGTGCGATCGGCAGACACATTCACATATTTCAGAGACTCATGATCCGACCACACCTTGGTTGTATGATTCACGTATGGTCTCCACGTCTTCACTGTAAAAACACACCCTTGAAATTCTTTCTCTCTAATGTGATACTTCAATTTTGCTGGGCTCATACGACGAGAAGCAAAAGCACACGGACGCAAGTAACCAATCTCCGGATCCTCTTGCATCAAAGCAATACCCAAGGTCTCAGTCGATTCGCATGCGTCCACAAAGATTTCAAACGGGCAGGCGGGATCGGGAATGAATAATTCAACTGTATTTCTGACTGCTTCTTTCAGTGCTTGAAAACTTCTCTCTTCTTTTTCTCCCCACTCAAACACCCGCTTCGCTTTCAACAAAGCATAGAGAGGTCCCGCTTTCTCACTGAAACGGGGAACGAATCTTCTCACCCAATTCGCAAACCCCAAGAAAGAGAGCACATCCTTTCTGTTCTTCGGGGTCGGCCACTTGTTGACTGCCTCTGTTTTGCTGACCTCTGGTCGAACCCCGGTCCTAGAAATTCTCAAGCCCACAAAGGTCACCTCACTCTGCATGAAGTGGCACTTTGAGAGCTTGGCATACAGATTGTTCTCACTGAGCAAATATAGAACAGTGCGAATATGTTTTTTCTGCTTTTCTCTAGTATGTGAATAAATGAGGATGTCATATCATCCAGAAACACCGAAACGAAACGATTGAGGCAGGATTGAAGAGCAAATTGAATCAGCCTCATCGCAGAAGGTGGCGCGTTCGTCAAACCAAAAGAAACGACCAGCCACTCAAAAGAGCCATATCGTGTTGTGAAGGCTGTCTTGGGGAAGTCTTCCTCCTTGACTCTCATTTGGTGATAGTACTGACGTAAATCTAGAGTCGTGAAAAATCGTGCCCCATGGAGTCGATCGATTAATTCCTGCGGATGAGGGAGTGAATGCTTATCTTTTATTGTGATGCGATTCAAGCCTGTGTAATCGCAACACATCCTCATCGATCCGTCTTTCTTTTGTACGAAAAGAACAGAAGCAGTATAAGGAGAAGCAGACGGTCGAATGAATCCTTGTTCAAGATATATGTCTAGCTGTCTCCTCAGCTCATCTGTCTCTCCTATTGATAATCGGTAAGGTGGACGCGCAGGAGGTGAATGACCAGGCTCAAGTTCAATTTTGAAGTCCAAATGAGGACCTCTGGACGGTAGGAGATGAGAGAGTCGATCAAGGAAAAGAGACGCATAATTTGCCATAATTTCTTTTACATCACGAGGCACCTCTGGATCCGGTTGATTGAGGAATGCACGCACTTCAGAAAGATCGGAAGAAGAATAGACAGGATGATCAGAAGAAAGAGAAGAAAGAAAGTCAGACCCATGAATCCCCTTGTCATCCATTCTCCCCTTTCCATTCCCCCCCAATTCACTCACTTCAGTTGTTTGCACTTCGTACTCCTCCTGTGCAGGTGGTCGTGGGCGCACCATCTCCATGTACACGATATGAAACGGCGCTCCTCTCTTGATGCAACGTCTAGCCTGCACAGGATTCAAGAAGGGAGGGCAATTTTCGTCTTTCTTGTACCCTCCGTTCAAAATCACTTCACGGCGTTTGAAAGAGAACCGAAGAGACCGAGTTGGATGGTCGAGCTCGACGTTGTGTGCGTCACTCCATTTTCGACCGAGGATCACATCATAGCCATCCAGGTCAGCAAGCAATGCACCCACAATTTCTGAATACCCCTGTATGCGCAGAGGCACTTGAGGTACATACTTACTGACCGTAGCGTCCAGTCTCCCATTCTCCTTCACCGCCATCCGACATCTCATAGGGGTCGAAAACCTGCAAATATGGAGCTGCCAATTGTGTGCAAACTTGCTATCAACAAAAATATTATCAGCTCCATTATCATAAAACACTTTGACTGGACTGCCAGCAAATGTGCCTTGATAAACAAATCCCTCTCTATAACTTTCATCACTATCATCCTCTTCTTCCTCCCCCGACCCCCCACTTTCTTCCTTAATATTTCTTATTTCTTCCTCAACTTCTCTACGTACCTCAGGTTCCCAAGGAACCACGACGCGATCATCCTCTCTCTGGCCGGGAATCGTTCTCACTCCCGCCACTTGTCTGGGTCCCACCTGATGCGCTGGTTGTGACCCCTGGGGCGGTGAAGACGTTCGCCGACCAAACGATGGAGTGTCGCTGAAGGCACGTCCTTGTCCCCCCAAAGGAACATTGCTTCCGAACCCCCTGCCTGGCTGACGAGTCTCCTCCCTCCCCCCCGATGCAGAGGGTGACCCATAAGGAGAAGGGTATCGAGCCCCCTCATAGTATCTGTGAGGAGGAGAGCTTTCTCGTCGAAACTCGGGAAACCAGGCTGCTCGCTGTGGAGGTTCTCGCCATCCTCCGAATAGGGACGTGTACATGGCGCGTGCCTGTGGGGGACCGCGTAACCCATTCCAGCACTGCCTCATCTGGTGATTGGGATCACCACACCGGAAGCAAAGTCCCCGTCTCCATCTCTCCTCCCATAGGGCCTGGGGCAATCTGGGGTCACAAAGCGGCATGCTACGATGCATCCCACAGAGATCCATCGGAGCCGGTCCAGTTGGGTCAATCGGTGGAGACCCCCCTGGAATCGGTCCTGCCCCTTTGGCCCACTTTCCTCCCCGAGCTGATGCCTGTTGAAGCCAGGCCTCGTTGTCTAAGGCCTTCTCCATGGCCTTCTGCAGAGTCTGCGGCTCCTGTCTGTTGGTTTGAAACATGACAGCAGGTGGCAAACCCTCAATGTAGCTGTCGAGGAGGTCTCACTCACTCGTCCCTGCCTTTTTCAGCTTCAACGCTTCGACGTCGAACTTGTTGTTGTAGTCGCTGACAGTTCCAGTGCACCTGAGGATTGCGATCTTCTTCTTTGCTGCCCTGCGGACATGCTTGTCTCTGTACCGACAAAGCAATGTGTCCTTCAAGGCAAGCCAGTCGCGAAACCCAATGCCGTCCTCCAACTTCACCAAGTCAAACCAGTCCTTGAGTTCAGGGCTCAAGTAAGACTTGACCAGACCGAGTTAACGTTCTGGAGCGGTCTGAGCATTCACAAACCAGTCGTCCATATCAGTGCACTACCTTTCCGCTTTCTCCCGCACTCCTGTAAAGACATCCAGATTCTTTAGTGTAGTCATGGGAACTTGTTCTCGAACTTCAGGCGCCTGAGGAGGTAGACCACCCTGTCCGCCTCCAAACAACATGCCGTCTCCTTGTACATCCATCGGCTGCTGGACTGCCGCAGCAGCTTGCTCCATCTGTCTTTACTGCAGTTCCGCCAGTATCTGCCCTTGCTGCTGCTGGGTCTGCTGGACTGCGGTGAGACCCTGCTGAACCTATAGCAGAATCGCACCTACCTCCGCCTGGAACTGCTCAAAAGACATCAAAAAAGAAAACCAGAATGAACAAAGATTTGTCTCTTCGCCGAACCAGCTCTGTACTACCAGATTGTAAGCTGCGTATGGTACTAGAGGCTCAATTACGATAAGCGTAGATCGTAGGCAGACTCACATTAAAGTATGACCTAGCAGAGTCAATCTGTTGATCCACTATCGAGACCAGCCAACACCATGATCGAGAGACTAGCACAGAACAACTTTTGCACGCAAAGGTCAGACGTCACTTTATTCAGACTGGCCGCACACGGCGTTGCGAGGTCAGCGGCAGCCCTAGCGCGGCGCGACGCTCGTGGCAGGCCCACATGTTATCATCTTTTATACGTCCTCGTCTGTTTAACTTAATTAATTATATCTGCCACCAAAGCCCGGAGCATGCATGCATACATGCAGCATTTTTTACACATGCATGCATGCACACAAAAAAACGTATTATTACGCACTATCACGCGCCTTGCGCGCGGCGTGAATTGTGTTCCACGGATCCACGAGCCCCTGAAAGCAAACCCTGTGCGCCCTTAAATAAAACGCAATTAACTAGAAAAAGAGGAACCTTTTGATAAATGCTACAAACGCTGACAACTACTAGCCTTTATAACTAGGCTAGATCTGCCCTTCACGGATAACCTCAAATAATATATAGGGATGTGCGGCATGTATAACAAAACTTAGCCCCGATATGTCTCGATCATCATTAACGTACGTGGTCTAATACTCTCTAATATGCAGGTGTATATTAGTCTGAATGAATGAATGAATGAATGAATAAATGAATGAATGAATGAATGAATAAATGCCAGTGAATGAATGAATGAATGAATGACTAAGCCAGGACCACTGCCAGGTGGAGCCAAACTCCTGAATATAACCTCATTTTCACCTTCTTGACCATTCGCACCCCACGCTTAGTTATCTTTAACGTACAGTTAAAATTGTAAACTAATTAAGTTATATATATGAAAGCTAACTTGAATCAAATACGATCAAATTGACTCAAAATGTTTTTAATTATAGAATCAACGCTTGAAGCAGCAATTAATATGTCAATAAAAGGCTCTGTCAGTCATTGCTAGAACTCAATCAATTATGCATTAAGACGTCACTACACTTCATACAGAAACCGGCTCCTGCAAGCACTGGCACTCCATAACTGATTGGAAGGTCGGGACTTAGACTCTTGAATCAAAAACTTTTTAAATTCGTTTTCGAGGCTGCCTTCTACTGCTCTCTTTTCGCTCAGACCGCTGAACAGTGACTTGCGCTATGCATCTATTAATATACACAAAACTGATCTATCTTTCAGAGGAGGACGTGATCTTGAAAAGCTGAGTTGGCCCCCGTCTGCGTCTTCCCATGCAGACTGCATGCATGCTCGGCTGGTTGAGTGCTTGGCACTCGCGCAATCAGATCTCCTCATTGCGCCATTCCCACCTGATCCCACGCAGACGAAAACCCACGCAAGCAACTGCGACATACACGCACTCATGTTTCTATTGGATTAGGAGAGAACAGAGTACGGCTTTTTGAACGAACACGGACATGCATGCATGGACGCATACACAGCCAGACACAAACATCTTGTCCGTGTCTTCCTACTCTGATTGCTTGCTCCCTGCGCAGGCTTCTGGTCCGGCGCCTGGATGCGCAGTTGGAGGCGCTGGGTTGAATGATTAATCGACTCGGAGGTTTCGTCTCTCTGCAGGGACATAAGCCAAGCCATCCTTCTGGCTTTCTTCACCCTTGCCCCTTTCTTTATACTTTTGTGGTTTCCGTCTGTCCGATTCTCCTTTTCTTTCTCGGGCAATTCAGTCGGTTTTCAGTCTTCTCTTCATCCTCCGGAGCATCCATCTGCCTCCATTTTCTGCTTGCTGTTTTTTTCGATCCACGTGCACCCTCCAGCCATTTTAGGGGTTTCATGCGCCCCCCTCATGCAAGCTTTCGCCATGCAGTTCTTCATATGGCTATTGCCAGTCGGACAAAACACGCACATGCAGAGAAGAGAATCTTTATTGCAAAAAGTGTACAGCTATGGGCTTTGGATCTCCTCGCCCTCTGCCCGTCTTCCGTTCCTCTGTCCCCTCTGGATCCCCTTTTCCCGAGATGAAGTTCAATTTTTACTACAACAAAAAAAGCATGCAACTTACATGCTCAAACTGTACCCCCCACTCCTTTCCCCCCCTTCCCCTCCTTTCCATTTCCTTTCCAAATCCTTGAGGAGACCTCCAGATGAATGAGGACGCGGGTCGGAAGATCACTCCTCGGAAGAGGCGGCTCCAAGAAACGCAATGCCTGCGATCAACAGACCCACCCCTGCCAGCTGGAAGAGATGACTTCGCCCAGACGCCCCCCTCCACTCACCCAGAATGAGGCCCCAAACCTGCATGCACACATGCACACGCACATAGATAGCCCTTGCAATGGCATGTGAAAGAAAATTGACGGCTACAGAAACGGCTGCATGAATGCCCCCATGAATGAATGAATGAATCCAAACACCCCCCCCAACATGCACCTGCAGGCCCCCACCTGCACGAACCGACCGACCTGTGCGAAGATGATGCTAGTCGACATGAACAGAGCCCATCCCAGGGAAAGACCCTGCTTCCCGAGCAACGAGTTCGCACCCACAAACACAAAAAACTGGCCCGTCACACCCACCGCCGAAAGCACGCACAAGAACAGACAGTGCAAACCTCGACCCCACCTCGACAACCCCTCTGTCTCCCCTCCCATCGACTTCTTTATTGGAGGCTCGTGGAGAGACGCAGCCGTCATCTCCATCTCCTTCTGCTGCTTTGGGGATCCCTCTCCGACCTTCTCTTCGGGGTCTGCAGGGACACTCACGGGCACGGAGACCCTCACGGCCTCAACTGTTTGTGTCTGTGCTGTGGGGCTAGTGACTGTCGGAAGGTCAGTCAATCCCTTTCCCTTCTCTTGTCCCTCTTCCTCCACTGGCCCCCCTGTTTCCAGATCACGAGGAAGAGAGAGCCCATCTCCTCCTGCTTCTTCTTTGGCAGAGGGGACGGCCTGCTTTGTAGATTTCTGTTGGGGGGAACTGGAGGGATCTGGCCTCACTTGGGCTGCTTCTGCGGCACGTGTGAGAGGGGTAAGCCCTGAGGAGGCAAAGGGGGCCATGAATCTGCCCCAGCCGTTGTCTTTGTGGATCACGAAGGCAGTAAACGCCATGACAACCCCGAAGCCGCACGGGAAGACTATCAGAAGAGTCAGGTACCCAGCGTCCGTGGTGATCAGACCCCCTTCTTCGATCCACGCGTCTTCGAGACCAAATTTTTGGGAAACGAGCACGGCGATGTTGAAAAGAGATGCCACAATCCCAGCAACCACACACACTCCCAATTTCACCAGAGCGCTATGTCCCTTCTTCTCTGTCTCTTCGGTCCCCTCTTCCCCTGCCTCCTGCTTAGAGCTCTTCCGCCTCCCCCTGTCCCTCTCGTACACAGCGAAGGACGTTGCCGCAAGGCCACATAGGGCAAGCACGATTCCAGCAGAGAGAAGGCCGAGAGCAGTAGGTCCCGGAAAAGTGTCCGACGGAAACAAAAGGGGATAGAGGGACCCTAGGGCCAACACCAGACCCAGACAGACTGCAAACCCCACTGCAATCCCACAGATCTGGATTGCATAAGAAAACAGACGCACACCAATGCCCCAGAAAAGAGCGAGGAACACAACGAGAGTGGCCTGCCCTGCCGGTGTCACCTGCACACATTCAGTAACACATGCATGTCAGACCACGTCTTCAGACAGGTACTAAAAAGGATACAGAAAGTCAACTGGAGAGCTGAGTGACTGCATTTTCTTTCATACAGAATTCTTTTTCTGTATGAATATTCTATATGAAAGAAAAGGATACAGAAAGTCGACTGGAGAGCTGAGTGACTGCATTTTCTTTCATACAGAATTCTTTTTCTGTATTAATATTCTGTATGAAAGAAAAGGATACAGAAAGTCGACTGGAGACCTGAGTGACTGCCGCATCAATCCGACTCAACACACAGGAACAAAAAATCTTGTATGATTAACTCAGCAAGAAGCTCATCATTCTCAATGTGATGCATTAATTCCGCGACCTGATTCTTCTTTGTATGATTAACTCAGCAAGAAGCTCATCATTCTCAATGTGATGCATTAATTCCGCGACCTGGTTCTTCTTTCAAACGGCTGAAATAGACCTTACGAGCACTCTCGAGCTTCTCTGCGCCGACCATGGCGCACACGAAGATTGTGTTCACTACAATTGCGAACACGGCGTTGACCAGGTAGAAGTGTTCAAACTTCCAGGCGCCAGGGTCGACAGCACGAAGAGATCGAGGAGTCGTGTCTTGGCCTGCACCATGTGAAAGCACGCATCTGAAGTGAAACACGCAACATTCATGTATGTGTGCGTGGTACGCTGTTGCGCATGCAGGTATATATATAGTTCCAGACGCGCAGAGTACGTGCATGCAGGGAAATGGTCCGGGAAGGCACAATCCCGTCGCGAAAATAGCACTGAGGTGTCACTCAAGAGAATCTGGTGGAATGGACTGCCTCTCATGTTAAAGTCCCTTTTTGGAAATGAAGTAAGCAGACTAGCCGATTAGCCGGATGCTAATTAAATTGACTGACCTACCTGGGAGGTTCCAGAAAGAGTTGCCGAATCCTGCAGGCAGAGGCCGTGAAAAAAAAGCGTGTTTTGCAGATTTCCAAATTGAAAAGGGATTGAGTGTATATAGAGACCACCCACCTGCGATGGCGAACAAGGCCAGAGCCAGCAGCAGTCTGCCAGCGAAGTCCATGGCGAACAACAGCTATGGGTGTGAGGGATTATTGGATGACGTCTATATATGTGGCCAACAAAACCACTTCCAAGCAGAAACAAAATTGTATGCGAAAGCAATTCGAGAACATGTGGCTTGAAACACATATATTAGCTCTGCATGCACGAGCCAGCAGCACGACTTCCAATAATGGCTATATATATATATATATATGTGGAAGCATATCCGGAAGGGCAAAGTTGCACATGTCTCTTTGTAGTGTCACCTGTTGTCTCGAAGCATGCACTTCATGCATTCGGCCCGCGGCGGCATCCCGGCGCGGCTATATCAATATATATTAATAGCTTGCGGACACGCGTGCATGCGCGTGCAAAACGCGCGGGCCGGGCCCGTCCGGCCCGGAAATCCAAGCATGAGGGGCCAAAGTTGGACCCAAACCGAACAAACTGCTCACAGATGGGATTCTGGCACTTTACGCTTGAGTTCATCTCACAAGTCCATTACCCCCACTTTTCAGTGCAGCAGTGGGCTCAGTGGGCTGGGCTAGTGCAGCAAAAGTAGTCTGGAAACAGAGGGAAAATGCCAAGACACTCCAATTTTGGAGGAGACGGCAACTTGAGCACCACGAGTTGCTGAAGTGCTCCTTCCTCAGTTCCTTTTGTACCCTGTCCCTGTCCTCATTCTTTCCCCTTTTTTGTTAGATCCTGGTACACTGTTGACAGAGAAGGAATGCTGCGGCATTGTTGCGGGACGAGACACAGTGGCGTTCCCGCCTGCCGACGGGTTGTCTCGTATCTCTCAGGGCCCCGCGCCGTCTCTGCCCACGACGTCTCCCTCCAGAGTGTGCCCTTCCTCAGAGGACAGGTCGGCCAAAACGTGCATGAATCAACTTCTTTGATTCAATGGCTTAAGCTCAAAAGCAGATCCAATGGTAAAAAGCTGAAGAATGACGACAATCTCGTAAACAATCGTCTTCAAGACCTCTGCCTCTGCTCTCTTTTCTCTTCTGACACTTTCTCTTGGGTGTCGTCTGTCGGAATGCAATGATGCAGGTACGATGGAAGCACCCATACAAACCCAGAACAAGGGAGGTCCAACATCCCCACATTCCACGTGCGTGCGTCAGTGAGAATTCCTTTCCTGGCTTCCTTCCTTGCTTCCTTGCCTTCCTTCGTGTCTGTGTGTACTCTCTTGTATCCACACCGCAGTCACCTCTGTACTATGTCCACCTTTCGAGTCCTTCCAATTTTGTACTCATCGTCAGTCCCTTTCTTCTCTCTCTGTGCGTGTCCCCCCCCAGCCACCGCAATCCCATCGCAATCCCTTCTCGCATCTCTATTTTGACCCCCCTGGCTGCCCTTATTTTTGTGTGCATACTGTGTGGAATATATATGTGAAGACAAGCAAGTGTTGGAGCATCCCTGCCAGAACCTCTCGCAGTCGCGCCCTAAGGAAATGCATGGACTGGACTTCCTTCTCAAGCGGCTTTCCATGTCGGTCTCTTTGTCTCTCTCGTTTCTTCTTCTTACCCTCTCCCCGTCTTCTCACTCATGCAGACCCCGAGAACATGCTACAGCCTCGAGCACTGCGGGAGGCAGCCACCGAGGGAAACGCCCTCTTCATTCCCGAGAATTACCAGAACCTGAAGGTCAGTCTCTCTCTCTCTCTCTCTCACACACACACACACACACACACACACGCACGCACGCACGCAGGTAGAAAACAAACTCAAAAGGCAAGGAAAGGGAGCGGCCTCAAAAAACGACGCGGACGAAGGAAACGATTGATTGCGAACAGGAACGCGGCGGAGGAAAAGAGACGTGGCGGAATCAGCGCCAGAGGAGACCCTCCCTCCCTGTGTTTGTCTGTCTCTCCGTCTGTTTGAATACCCTCAACAACTCCGGCTGGTCGGCCGGCCGTCTCTGATTGCGAAAGAAGGCGTTTCACAGTCCCATCCGTTGCTATCTGTCTGGTTGGCAATCTAATCTTTCTGTCTGTCTGTCCCGAGACCCAGAAAGGGAAGTCGAAATTCTTTCATACAAAATTATTATTAATGCATATTGATACAGAAAAAGAATTCTGTATGAAAGAAAAAGAAGTAATCTTTCTGTCTGTCACGAGACCCAGAAAGGGAAGTCGAAATTCTTTCATACAAAATTATTATTCATGCATATTAATACAGAAAAAGAATTCTGTATGAAAGAAAAAGAAGTAATGTTTCTGTCTGTCTGTCACGAGACCCAGAAAGGGAAGTGGAAATTCGTAAATCCGTGATGTGATAGGGAGAACAGTAGAGACAGTGCGATACAGTCTGTAAGTCCATTCGTTTCTTTCTGTCGCCGAAGTGTCTGTCTGTCTGTCTGTCTGTCGTTTCCTCAAAGGAGGCATTTCCTTGCAGGTCCTTATACCTGTGAGCGGTCACACAAGCACGCACATACATCCACACACAGCTCTCTCTCTCTCTCTCTCTCTCTCTCTCTCTCACTCACACACACACACACACACACACACTCATACATGCACGCACACGCATTCTTTCCATCTGGGCGGGCGGTCAAAAGAAGAGATCCAACCAGAAGAGAGGGATTTTGCTGGTGTTGTTGCCAACTCAAAAAAGGGAACCCCAGAAGAAGAAAATAAAAGATAAAGGGAACCCCAGAAGAAGAAAGAGGCTGTGGCTGAATTCGAATCTTAGAGTGAAGGTCCCTAAACGAAAGGAAATGAAGAGAAACGAACTCGTTCAGATGGAAAGAATGTTGAAGTGCAAGAGGGCAACCCTGCACTGGGCAGTGAAGGGCCGCAGGGTACGCTTAAGGCCTGGAGCTCTGGTACCCTTCCACTGAGAGCGCGCAGAAAAAAGAAAAGAGAAGACAAAGAAAGGAAGGTTCTGTTTGTCTGTGTCTGTCTGTCTGTGTCTGCTTGTTTGTGTGTCTGTTTGTCTGCTTGTCTGTCTGTCTGTCTGTCTGTCTGTCCGTCCGAAAGAAAGGAAGCGATTCGGAAAAAGTGAAGTGAAGAAAAGATGATATAGTCTGTCTGTCTGTCATGAAGAAAAGAAGGGAGAAGAAGAAACACATAGTCTGTGTGTCTGTCTCACTGTGTCTATGTGCAGGAACTTGAAGCCATGAGGACAGGGGAGTATCTCAAAATTAATATTAATGCATATTAATACAGAAAAAGAATTAATATTAATACATTAATCCTCTGTGTGTGTGTGTGTGTGTGTGTGTGTGTGTGCAGGAACTTGAGGCCATGAGGACAGGGGAGTATCTCGGGGAAGATTATCCGTACAAATTCCTCTCTCACAGATATTGGAGAGGGAGGAAGTACAACGTCCTCTTCAATAAAGTGAGTCAGTCAATGAGCAAGTGAGCGGCCGTGCAAGCCATTTGTGCCTTCTTTTTGCTTAATTGTTCGTTCAGGGGGAAAGGAAGCACTACGTTTCCTTCCCTAGCATTCATAAAATAAAGTCGGGGGTGTTGAGTGAATCAAACAATTTATTTATTTCGTTTTTCGCGCGATGTGTGCGCATGTGCGTCCCTAGCATTCATAAAATAAAGTCGGGGGTGTTGAGTGAATGGGGAGGGAGGACTGGGGGGGGGGGGGGGGATACAAGAAAGAAAGATGGTCGGTCAGTGAGTCAGTCAGAGTGTGGACGGACCGACATGAAGTTTCTTTCGAGTAGGATCGTTTGGCTTTATTTATTTGCACTGGTGAATACAGCGAAGGAAGCCAGGAAGCTCCCTCCCGATGATCCGTCTGTGCCTGCATGAGCATGTGTGCCTGCAGTACAACTGGTCGTTTTCTGACGTGAAGGGGGTGACATGGCATGAGAGGTCCGTCGGGTAGTCGGCGTGGGGGCTCCTTTCTTTGCTCCTCTGGCTATGAGCTCCTTTCGGGAGCGCAGGAACTGGGCAACTAACTTCACCTCTCATTCCGTGAACAGCTTTTTCTCACCTCGTCTTTGTTCCTTCCGTGTCTGGATGGTCGTGTGTGTGTGTGTGTGTGTGTGTGTCAGTGAGTGAGTGTGTGTATGTGTGTGTGTGCGTGTGTGTGTGTGTGTGTGAGTGAGTGTGTGTATGTGTGTGTGTGTGTGTGTGTGTGTGTGTGCGTGCGTGTGTGTGTGTGTGTGTGTGTGTGTGTGTATGTGTGGCTGTGTCTCTGTCTGTGTCTGTGTGTGAGAGAGAGAGAGAACGGGGGAGAGGAGAGTTCTCGATGAGTGCTTGTGTGTAGGGGGATGGGGGCGGTATACATGTGTCTCGCCATTCGTCTCTCTCTCTATATATATATGTGTGTGTGTGTGTGTGTGCGTGCAGACTTCGTTGGATCATCACCGAGTGGGTGGAGGACGGGAAACCCCGGCACAGGGCGTTCGTGAGCAACCACGGTCTCCTTCGGGCCAAGAAGGCGGCAGAGAGGTTCAGAAGATCTTTGGAAGTCGTCGGTCGGTCTTTCTGCCTGCCTGCCTGCCTGCCTGTGTTTCTGTTGGTCTGCATGTGTCTCTGGCTGTTAGTCTGAGAGCGTGATGGAGAAGAAGGGAGGAAGGGACGAGGAGTGAAGGAGTGAATGCAAGAGAGGTCGATTAAATTTGATTTTGCGGGAAGTGTGCGTTTCTGTGTGCGTCATCGCATTCTTCCATGATGACGGTTCATTCTTCCCGCATAGCGGTGCACGTCTACACTCTGTGAAGAACAGCCAGGTGCTTGGATGAAACGAAGAAAGGCCAGCGTGAAGATGCACGCCATGCACGTAAAATAAAACACTTTGTTCGGACCAGCATCGACAGCTAGGGGCTCTTTCCAGACATGGGAGGGAGCGTTGTTGGTCCCTAAACTTCTAAACTCCAACAAGCTCTCTCTCTCTCTCTCTCTCTCTCTCTCTCTCTCTGTGTGTGTGTGTGTGTGTGTGTGTGTGTGTGCGTGCGTGCGTGCGTGGAATACCATGGTTTGTCTATCTTGAAGAACAACTCTCGGTCCTCCTCTAGAAGGTGCGAAGTTCTGATGCAGACTCGTCTTCGCATATAATTTGCCTCTGTGTGTCGTTTGCAGGTCGTGTGGACAACCGGCGCACAGAAAGACAGCTCAAAGAGCGTAACCTCGCGAAGAAGGCGGAGAGAGAATTGCGGAGATACCGGTATCATCTGGTCATTGCCGGAAAGAGAAACTAATCAGTTTCATAAGTTAGCCGTCAAACTTGTCATCTGGATTGTGCGCAAGCTAGTGCACAACTAGGTCCACAAAAAGTCAAAAAGAGTTTTGAACAACTCCTGGAACTACCTGGAACAACTCAATGTGTATACATTGTGTAGCCATTTAATATATCAACATTAATTAATATCATAAACATATTTCGATTATTGAACGTTATAGTCTATAAAACTAAGATCGTCTTAGATCCGTCTACATGAGATTAGTAAGTTTTATATGTATGGCAAAACCCTCAATCATCAGTTTTATGACTTTCTTTTTTATCATTTCAGCTCAGATTTTAACTCGGATTTTAAGTTTGTTCAGACTGTTCTAGACTCGATTACCTTAATGCACATGATCTAACTTGATGTATACGGTTCTGCTTTAGATATGGGCGGCTGCCAGCAGTGTTGAATGCGTGTAAGTCTATATGGTCTCAATGCAGCATTCATCAATCTTGTGATCAACGTTTATTAAGTGATAAGTGATTTATTGGTACCCTTGAGCACTGTCGCCGTTTTGTCTTATAGAGGTTTTGTCTGGCATGAAATCGGTTTTCGCCTTGGCCTGTTTTTTGTCTTCAACTGGCAGATGAGTGACGGTTCTTCATGTTAGAGGTTTTTTGTTCAGGACCACAGTAGTGTGTGAGCCAATGAGGCCCTAAACTAGAGTGAGCTTGAACTATATATTCGCCCAGACATAACTGGTAGCGTGTAACTTGAAGACCAAGCTGGTTGTGTATCTGAGTGGTACGTATTCATGCATAGGATGGAGAGACTTCCGGATGGAAGATACTCCTATATCCCCCCCCACCTTAGCGTTGCATGGTGGCCCTATATATATTCGGGAAAAGATCCGAATTCAGCCGCAAAATGAAAAAATATATGCATGTTGAGCTGTTTTGTATATATATATACGGGATCGATGCACCCAACCAGTTGGGTGAGTGCCTCGGGGGGGTCCGCTAATTGATGCACACCATCGGGGTGTCTGAGTTGTATGCTGCCATGGGGCGGGGGCCATGGCAGCGAAGTATGCTTTTAATTCGGGACCGCGCGCGCGTCGTATGCATATACAACTCCGTGCGAGTTACTTGAGGGGCACGCATGCGCAAAGTAATTAAGGCATGTGCGATCGTGGCTCCGTATGAGTTGCTTGAGGGGCACATTTTGGAACTCGGGCGACACCGACCGTGACAGAGACAGAACCAATCCCCGGCCCCCCCAAAAATGAAAAAATGCGTTATGCGAGTGCGTGTGATCTCAGGGCCTCTCGGCTGATCTCAGCAGAGCTGAGCTGCCCCCCGAGGCGATAAGTACCTTTCGATCCGGGGTCACTTTCACCATATATGATGTGCCGCAAACCAGTTCCAGAAGACCATCCATTTTGTCTGCTCCCTTAACTTCGAGTCAAAGCCTTTCAGAGATTTATACGCATGAAATTCATTGCTCTGCCTGCTGCCTTTGCCTTAGCGGCTGCCAACCCGACGAAAGACGGGTACTGTTGCGTGTCGTCGTTCCGCAACGACACTCAGTGGGCTGTCCCTCATGTGTTCTCCGATTTCCTCGGACGACGACGCGCGCAACTTTTCAGAGAAGGGTCAGTGGCTTATATAGTCATTCTGTACGCACCCACATCAACCTCTGTGTGGGTGTCACCCTCCACGGGACGCAATTCAACCAAAATCGGCTTTGGAGTCTCTTCGCCAGAACCCGATTCTACTCTCTTGCTCGAAGTCGAAATTTCAAATACCTACACAGAGTGCTTTTCTGCGTTCCCGGATTACTGTCTGCAGATGCTGGTTGCTTCGCGATGGGAAACTGTTCCGTTTTTGTGCTGGACGCTCTGGTCAGACAGAGGTAAAGGAGTGGGCCGTGGAAGGCATTCGAGTTGTTGCCGCTTCAGATGGGAGCCCCTGCCTCTCCCTTAAGATCAAGCGGGACAGATATCACCTCTCTGGACGTGCCAAGTACACACTGAGATTCTCTTCGTCAGAGAAGGCACAGAAATGGAGAGAGCTGATCAGTGGACATGTGCCAATCCAGAGAAAGGTCAGTCAGAAACTTCGTATCAAAGCGTTGTCATGGTTCTCATGTAGTCTGCCGCATGCATCAGGTGTTGCACCTCCACAGGTTATCTCTGAGCGCCTCTATCAAAATCCAGAAAAATGCACAGAAAACCGTTCATCCCTCTCAGTCTACTGCACTAAGGGGTTGCACCTGCACACCTTCAAAGTTCTCTGCCTTGTTAAGGGCGTCCCTTACAAACTCCTCGGGCTTCTAGAAGTTGGACAGATGGGCCAAGTGGCAGTTTCACTCTTCAGGACGTGAAATTAAATCGCGTCTACTTCTCTGAACCCTGTGAGTCTACTCACTGAAATGAGACTGTGAGTGGCTGTTTGGACTGTTCTTTTGCAATGATGGAAATTCAGGACTGTGCTGCCTGCAGCGCGAGAACAAAGAAACTTGTGCAGACAGGCAGTCGCGAGAGAGAGAGAGAGAGAGAGAGAGAGAGAGAGAGAGAGAGAGAGAGAGAGAGAGAGAGAGAGAGAGAGAGAGAATGAGAGAGAATGAGAGAGAGAGAATGAGAGAGAGAGAATGAGAGAAAGAGAATGAGAGAGAGAGGGAGAGAATGAGAGAGAAAGAGAGAGAGAGGGAGAGAGAGAGAGAGAGAGAAAGCAGTACGTATTTGCATGGGTGGGTGAATCCGCATAGATGGGTTTATCTTTCTGGATCTGCTTACCGTGTCGATCCCTCCTTTTTCTGTTCATCTTTCTCCCTCCCGTTTTAATCTCTCAAAGGCCTGACTGCATGCACGTATGAACCTCTCTCTGTTTTATGTGTTCTCTCCTCTCTCTGCACCGAGTTCAGGAGGGGGAAGCGGTATGGATGAATGAATACACGAAGAAATGAATGAGTGACTAGCTCTTGCATGTGGATCGAGACGCATGCAGTCTGACTGCATATGATGACGTTCGTTCTGTTCTCTAATTTTTACGAGCCTATCTTCTATCTCTCCGCCCGTCTGCCGGATTCTCGTTCGTATACGGAAGTTTGGGAGATGAGGGGAGGAGGGGATGGAGGAGGGGGGGGTGCTCTTCTGGAAAGATCGGAAAGAGCTCTTGATGTCTGTCTTTTGTATGAATGTACGTGTATGCCTCTCTCATGCATCTCTGATCTGTCATTCCGTCTTCTCCAGCTGTCTCCCCGTCTCAGCAGCAACTCAACAGACCGACCTTAATTCCGTTTCTCTCTCAAAGTCTCCGTTTGAAATTCCCTCCCTAATGAAAGGGATGCAGCTGAGCCATACTGTGTGAGAGAAGCCCGAGAGCATCTGTTGGTACTGAACAGAGGAAGACAAAGGAAAGCAGTGCAGCCCAGTCAACTCCAGATCCTGCATACCATGCTGCATACATCTGTTTGGATGCTGAAAACAAAGGTCCCTATTCCATTGTGAAAGCACCGTGGTTTGCATCGCAGGATCCCGCAAGCTCGACGGCGCTTCCACAAGCGTGCTCAGAGTTTGAACTGTTCCTCTACGTTTCAGACAGATGGGAGGATTAAAAAAGCATCCGACCTTTCTTTTAGAAGCAAAGGAACCATCTGTGTTTGCAGAAGAACTCTAACTTGTACCTTCAGCATAGAAAGCCCATTTATGTGCACTTATCCGTGTGTCCTCCCCCGCCTTCCCCCCTTTTTCCGTTCCTTCCACTTTTCCAGAGCGAACGGCCATCTCGAGAGGGGCCTGTGTCTTCTTCTTTCCTTTAATTATCAGTACTGGCATGAACAAAGGTGAATCAGAAACTAAAAAGAGGTTTGCGAAGGGCGTATGAGTTCTTTTTTTCTTCCCTCCTTCCTTCCTTCCTTCCTTCCTTCCTTCCCTCGTTCCTTCCTTCCTTCCTTTCTTTCTTTCTTTCTTTCTTTCTTTCTGACTTTTTAATACGGTGTAACTGCTCCACGTTTTGAGTTTTCGGCGTGCACGCGTCCTGGTTCTCCCCTCTTTCTTGTGTTTAGATGACTCTGGCATTGCATTCCCGTCAATCCAACAAATAATATTATTGGAAGGAAGGAAACATTTTGCATCATAGATAAAAGTTCGATCGATCAAAAAGAAAGAGCAAAGAATTTTGCGGGAGGGGAGAGATTGAAACAGAGGCAGTAGAGACACACGGCATATCTGACTCGTTCACTCCTCAATCTATCAGTTGATTCACCACGAAACCTGCAACAAGTTTCAGTTGCGGAAAGGAGAAATGTGTGTAAGGGCGAAGAGACGATCGTGCAAGTAAGTTAATTAAAATTATTGGTGTATCAGCCGTCTGACTCACTGGGTGTTGCCCGGTTGCGATGGGCGCGCTGTCCACAGAGTTTGTTTTCGGACGCTTGATGATTCTACAAGACCTGGGGGGGGCTGGGGGGGCCTTCTCTAGCTGTTCTGGTAGTCAAGCAGACAGTCACATTTAGCAAGCCTTCGATCGTTCATGCATGCATGCATGCAAGGTTCGATGTTTTCACCTTTCTCACCGTCGATCGTTTATTTGACTGCGTGTCTCTGAATCAGACTCCGATACTGTCTGTTTGTCTTCAACGTTGCTTTTCTTTCATCTCGCTTATGTGTCTTCAACGTCGCTTTTCTTTCGCCCCTGTTCAAAAATGAAAGGAAGTTTGCACGTTCTGTTTCAAAGACAGTCAGGAGTTCAAGCGTAAACACAGCTTCCCGTGCAGTGCCATTTAGTCGGTGTGGATGGATGGCCATATAGAGACTCTAGGGTTCACACACCATGCCCTAAGAGCCGCTGCAGGGAGCCGAACAGAAGAGACAGACTGTTGGCACGCGAAGAGAAAAAGGGATGGGGAATTACTGTGGCAAGTCTGCATTCGCTTTTGTGTGTCCGAATCCGGTTCTTAAATAATTTTGCCTCTATTTCTCCTGGACGTCGCCTATTTCAGATGGCCGGGGGACCTTTTATGACTGCTGACTGGCTAGTCTGGACGGCTGGGCAGTCGCACTTCGAAAGCCTTAAATGTGATTGAGGTTTTTGTTATGCATGCCGCGTCCCCGTATATGCCTTAAATAGTGTTTGAGTACTTAATTCGATCATTTCACCATGTTCACCATCCCCGGCTTGACTGTGTGTGTTCAAGAATGTGTGTGTCTTCTTGTCAGAATTGAAGGAAATTTTCGTGCATCACTCTTCTGATGCCAGCCAAAAGTGCAAGCATGTATCGTACTTCTCTAGCAGTGCCATTAAATTTTAGTCGGTGCGGATGCATGCGGATGGATGACCATATAAATTTGAGTAAAGATCAGCCAGATGTAAACGTAAAATTAGCATATAGTTGTACTAGTATAGTATGGTATAGAAGTAAGACTAGTACAGTACATGCAGTATAGTACAGTACAGTATAGTATAGTACAGTACAGTATGAGCGGCCCGCCCTGCATGCCGTGTTTCACTAGGTTGGGACCGTTGGGCGGGCCGCCTGCTACCTGTACACAAACCTTTTTTAGGCTTTTTATGAAACTATAGATGAAGCTAGTTTTTAATATATTTCTATCACCAACCCTAGCCAACCCCATCGTGATTAGATTTTTGAAGCTGAGCTTAATTACAGATAAGTTGAAGGTTGATAGCTTTTCGTAGTGGAGGTGAGAAGAGCTGACCAAGGCTGCCTTCAGGAACGCAAAGGTCTTTTAGCAAACTAATGCGGCACGATCGGCACGAATAAAGGCTGGAGCGGCGGTTTTCTCTGTACGACTAGCCTAAGGTTTACTTTGAAAAAAACAACTGACTGACATCGACTGACATTAGAGCACTGACCCAAACCTGGACCTTCTTTTACCTTCAGCGGGCCGATGCAAAGCTAGAATGGCTGGCGGTCTCGGACTGCATATGAGCATATATGAGCGCGTGTAGAAGCGGGCGCGTATATTAACAGTCGGCGCGCGCGCTCTGCCGCGCGCGCGAAAAACAGTTTTTAAAAATTAAACTTTTTTCTATAAGTTTTTTCCCGTGTTTTTTTGCGTGCATGCATGTGTGTGGGGATTTCTATGTACGTGCACTCTGATCAGTAGTGACAGGCTTTCATTCAGAGATGCCTGCATGATTGAGGCGTCTGCGGCAGATGGTGCAAGTGACAACACAGTGTTCACAACCCCTGAAAGTCTTTGTATCGTACCTGTCTCGAGTTGCAAGCCGTTTGGAGTCAAAACACGTGCAGTGACCCTTCAGAAAGTTACCAAGGACAGCTTGAGTCTTTAGATCCCCACATTCTCGAGCTGTTGCCACTCTAGAGAGGGTGGAGCCACGTCTACCCTCACTACCTCTGGGCTTTTCTTGTTTTCTTGTAGCGCATCCTGCTGAAGAATCTGGACAAGATGGGGGACGAGAACACGAAAACAATGCAACACCTTATCTTCGAGAATGTGTCCCCGACCACGCGCCTTCTCGTCAGTTTGCAGATGCAATCTGGGTGGCTGACGCCTCTCTCCCTGTTTGACCTCAGACACTTACTTGGACGCTGCTTCTGTGAGATGCTGTTTGCAGGAGAAGAGGCGGCAGATGTACGAAGTACAGGAAACTCTGGAGCAACAGAAGTCAAAGTTCACGAAGGAGGAGGAACTCTTCAAGTCAGTGGAGCGCATGTTCCCTTTGGCCCCCCCCCCCCTTGTCCTCAAACGAAGCAAAACCGATCGAAACCCTCCCATTCTATCCCTCTGCAGGCAAGAGGAGGAGAAACTCCGTGCGAAGGACCTCCAACTCCAGCAGCAGCTGACCAAGTTCAACAAGTTCCTTCAAGACAATGAGGCCAAAAGAAGGAGAGCAGAGACCAGAGCAACAGAGGAACGCACGATGATACAGATGAAAAACGTAAGTCTGCCTTCCTTGTTGCATGTGGACCGTCCCGCAACTCTGCGACTGTTCCCCCGCGTAAAACACAAGTGATTCCAGGATCCCGGGGGCTTGATCGTGCGTGTGTGTGTGTGCGTGTGTGCGTGTGTGTATGTGTGTGTGCAGGTCCGCCTGTCTGCCTGTCTGCCTGTCTGCCTGTCTGCCTGCCTGTCTGCAGGTCCGCCTGTCTGCCTGTCTGCCTGTCTGCCTGTCTGCCTGCCTGTCTGCAGGTCCGCCTGTCTGCCTGTCTGCCTGTCTGCCTGTCTGCCTGCCTGTCTGCAGGTCCGCCTGTCTGCCTGTCTGCCTGTCTGCCTGTCTGCCTGCCTGTCTGCAGGTCCGCCTGTCTGCCTGTCTGCCTGTCTGCCTGTCTGCCTGCCTGTCTGCAGGTCCGCCTGTCTGCCTGTCTGCCTGTCTGCCTGTCTGCCTGTCTGCCTGTCTGCCTGTCTGCCTGTCTGCCTGTCTGCCTGCCTGCCTGTCTGTCTGTCTGTCTGTCTGTCTGTTCATGAAGAAGAGACATATAGTCTGTTCATGAAGGAAAGGAGGGAGAAGAAGAAACATGTAGCCTGTCTGACCTGTTAGAAACATGCAGTCTGTCTGTGTTTTGGTTTCCTCAAAAAGGGGGACAAAGAAAGAGAGAGGAGGTCTCAATCTTTGCGAGTCGGTTTTCGTTCGAGTGTTCTTTTTGCGGATTCTTGTTGTCTGTGCCTCTGATACGTAGAGAAGATGTGCTATCTAAGTTCATTGCTTTGTTGTTCTCTTCTTTTATGCCCTCTGTGTTTATCCCTCAGCACGCCAACGAGAAGCTGAGGGCTGCTCGGGAAGAGTTGAACGCAAAGAACGAAGCCAGACGGCAGGAGTTCCAACAATACAGGAAGGGAGCCGCACAGCAAATCCTTGCGTACAACAACAGGTCAGCATTTTCTTTCATACAGAATTCTCTTTCATACAGAAAAAGAATTCTTTATGAAAGAAAAAGCAAATCCTGGCATACAACAACAGGTCTGCAGCGAGAAGGAACGAAACGGGGAGAAAGGACGACACCATGTACATATCCAAAGAACTCGAGACCAGTAAATGAAAAGCGCAAACGACAATCCAATACCTGTTTGACGTCTACGAAATTGAGGGACACTAGTTCCTCACCTCTCCGCTCTGCTTCTTTTCTTTTCTTTTCTTTTCTCGATATCAAATGTACCGTGCAGGTTTGTTCGAGAGTGCCCTTTGGTTCCACCGTGCTTCAGATGAGAGAGATCCTTTCATTTGATTGTGCCTACCTGCCCGCCTGTGTCTTTCTCTTTCTCTCTCTGTCTGTCTATCTGCATCATGCAGAGTGGCCGCATTGCAGCGGAACATCGAGGAGATCGAGAAGGAAACCGCAAGTCTCCGGCAGAACGCGGAGGATGCCATTCAACTCTCAACGGAACAGAGCCTCTGTTTGGGTAGAGTTCTCACGTCAGTCAGTCAGTTGGTCAGACAGACAAGCAGGCAGGTAGTGAGTCGGTCAGCCAGTCAGTCGATCAGTTGAGCGCGCAGGGAAGGACAAAGGGAGGCAGGAAGAAAAACAGGCCGCTGGACATCATCTGTCTCTTGTTTGCGTTGCTGCGGAGTCTATTCAGCATGCAACTTCCTTCTGCTTTCGTGCCTGTGTGATCACACTGTGTCCCCCTTTCTCTTTGTGAATGACCTAATGTTCGAAGGACAGACTTGGACCCTAGACGAGAGAGAGAGAGAGAGAGAGAGAGAGAGAGAGAGCGGAGGGAGGGCAGCTAGGGGAGGGACTTTCTTCAATGTCGATGCAGATTGCTGAAGGGTGCAGGATGACAGACGGCGTGCTTTTGAGGATGGCATTGGTTTTGTGAAAGCAGGGGAGCGCTCTCTCTTGCCTGCTTCTGTCCCTGCAGATCTGTAGATAACGTATACGAGCGGTGTCTCTCTCGCAATCAGATTATGCAGGTCGGTGCCAATTCAGAGAAGGAGAAAGACGGAACAAAAGAAACAGAGAAAGCAAGACAGACAGAGAGAGATACGGAGAGAGAGGGAGAGAGAGAGGCCTTGTAGTGGACAAGCTCGTTGAACTTTCTATCATGAGTGAACGAGAGGAAGTCAGTCTTGATCCCAATCGGGCTGTCGCGCTCTTTCTTTTTTGAAGAGAGACAGAAACCGCTCGTGGATAGTCACCATTAGTGTGTTCGTATACGAATTTACTCCATGAGTGAATGTCTCACATTCAATTTGCAGCACAACACAGAGATCATCGGAGGAGCGAAGAAGGCAGAGGCCGAACAAAGGAAACTCTCTGAGCGGAAGGCAGAGAGCAGATCCCAAAGTCCTGAGAAGACACGGAGGTCGGTCGGCTCTGGTTGGTACAGAATTCTTTCCCATGCATTGTTTTGTATGTATGTATGAAAGAAAATTCTGTATGAGAGAAGGCACGAAGGTTGGTTGGTTGGTTGGTCAGGTAATGGCTGATCTCATTCACACTCAGTTGTAAAAAGGAAGCGCGCACTTTTCTTATGAGGTCGTCACAGTCCCGAAGCCCTAAGTAGGCAGGACGATCGTGGACGTAAAATTCATAGATTTTCTTTCATACAGAATTCTTTTTCTGTATTACTATGTATTGATATTAATTTTGTATGAAAGAAAATCCAAGCCGTGAGTAGGCAGGATGATCGTGGACGTAAAATCCATAGACGGTCTCTTTCCCCCTGCCGAGAGATTCTTTCCTTTCCCCTCTTCTTTCTCCTTGCATCAGCGCGTGGCTATTCCCTTGTGAGGTCCCACACAGATCTTACTCTCTTCACCTGCCCTCATGTGCATTGCACCGACTCATGCAATCAGTTTCCTCTGACAGCATACAGACAACAGCATTCATGCCCCCATGCACGTGTCTGTCCTCTCCTGCAGGTCTCCAAGGAGCCCCCTGCTGGAACTCTTTGAGCCTAAGGAGGAGCCTGAGCACATCTCTGCAGAGGTTTCAGAGGGAAAAGTCACCGACGCCTCCTTGAAACTTCAGGTGATGGCTGCCTACATCACGGACTACATCGCGATCCTCGAGGTCGGTCGCTCGTTCTTTTGCCGTGCACAGATGTATGTATCTTGCATTTTCTTTCAAGGGAGGGGGACAGTCGCTTTCCGGTCTAAGTTTACTTCTGATGTCTTCCGAGATTCCTCCCAAATTCTCTTTTCTTGACGAAGCATCCCCTCCGTTTCTTGGCAATTTCTTCTCGTAGTGATCTTGTGGCCTGTTCTTTTGATGCGAATTTGACTTTCAACGATGATTTCTGCAGACGACCCGGAAGGACAAAAGGCGAATTCTTCCGAAAATAGGGGAACAGGCAATGATGGAAGACGACGAAGGTACGTCACCCCCCCCCCCC